>JARYGA010020311.1:0-240422 GCA_030545235.1 Helianthus tuberosus
AGTGAATTTTTCAAAAACTTAGAAGATTTTTCAAAACAGTTTTCAAAGTTTAAAAATGGATAACCAATAATTTTATAACATGTTTTCTGGAGGGGGAATGACATCAGTTCAAACTCCAGCGAGTATTGTGCAGAACGTAAACATGGAAAACGAGCTTGGTACAATGCAAAAGCCACCAAAGTTAATGAACATTGACGAGTATTCAGGGTGGTCAGAGAGGTTTAAAACCTGTATACAAGCAAATCATTTTGAGTGTTGGATGAAAACTGAATCGAAGTATGTACCTCTGACAAATGGAGCGGGTATTGAGAAAACACTTAATCAGTTAACTCCACTTGAACAGGATAACTTTAAAGCCGAAAAGAAAATGATGAGTATCTTGCAACAAGCAATAAAAGAAGATATTTTGGTTTTGCTACATCATCAGAATGACTCGCAGTCTATCTGGAATGCATTAAAAGTCGAGTTTCTTGGAAGGGCTTCGATGATAAAGAGCAAAACAACATTATTGAAAAAGGAATTTGATATTTTTACGGGTATCAAGGGTGAGTCAACAAAAGATTTAATCGAAAGGTATTGTCATTTGGTTGTAGAAATGAAGCGTTTGAGCATTGAAAAAAATGATGAAGAATGGGTTGACAAGCTGGCAGATGCTTTACCGTATGATGAATGGGGCACTTATTTGTTGGTTTTGAAAAATAACTTGGAATATGTTGGTTTCAATCTAAGCATGTTCATCGAGAAAATTGAATCGCATGAGCTTGAACTCAAAAAGATTAGAAAATGAAATCTTCTAATGTACAACAAGATGTTCAATTGTACTACGAAGGAAGCTCTTCTGCAACATCTAACCAAAGTCCAAAAATTCAGACAGCATTTAGTGCTGAGCCTACATCTAGAGTTACTCAAAGCACACCGAGCAACAGCTACTCACCATTCACAAGTTTTGAACCAAATCCAAAGGGTTAAGAACAGGTGTCTCCTCAAGGTTCATCAAGTTCAAATAATCAGAGTTACGTTTCTGGGATACAGTGCAATATTGCTGTAAACATAAAAAATGGTCAAGAGTTTACAGAAGCAGCTGCAAAGCAACATATCGCACTGTTAGCTTCCGTTCTTGAATCATATGAGAGTCTAGTTGCTGGAAGGATCGGTAATCCAGACATAACAAAGGAGGATTATGATCAAATTGATCCTGAAGAATTAGAGCTTATTGATATCAAATGGGGAATGGCGAGTTTAGTGAGGAGAACACAAAGATTCATGGAAATAACCAGACGAAACAGTCTCTCAGGACCTGATTGCAAGCTTGGATTTGATAAAGCGAAAGTAACTTGTTTCAAATGCAAAGAAAAAGGGCATTTCAAACGCGAGTGTCCAAACAGGGAAGTAAACAATCATCAGAATCCGCTCACGAATGACTATTATCGACAAGCAATTTATCACAAAAATAGTCAGCAACCATTCAATCCAAGACCTCATATTGAAAACAAACCAGAAAAGGCTCTTTTAGTTAATCAGGATGATGAGAAACTTCCGGAAGGGTTTAGTTGTGATAAATATGTTCCTGGGGAGGGTCTTGCTATGATGGCAGAGATTGTTGAAGAGCCAAAATATGATGTTGAAACTGAGGAAGTTAGTGAAATAATGAGTGAAGAGAGTCTGGCAGAGCTTGAAGAGGCAGCAGCAGAAGTTTATTATTATCAATCAGAACAGGAGATTATTGCTAATTCTTTTAAATCCATAATGCCTCCTAACATGTTTGATTCTTTTGCAGGATTCTTCAGCGAGCTAACTACAGGTTTTTGTCCACAATATGAGGTCGAAAAAGCTCCGGTTAAAGAAATCATAGATGTTTCTAAAGAGATGAATGAAGAAACTCTGAAGGAGATAGCTGATAAGGCGCTGATGGTCAAGCTGAAAGAGGTAGACAAAACTCAAGAGTCAGTGTCTGTCGAAATGGATTCTGTCGAAACGGAGTCTGTCAAAATGGAGTCTGTCAAAACGGAGTCTGTCGAAACAGAGTCAATCGAAAAGGAGTCAGTCGAAAAGGAGTCCAAGTTCAAATCAGAAAATATGGATGTCAAATCAGGAGAAAAATCAGAGTCTGAGTCTGACGGGTTTGGTAAACCAGAAATTAAAACTGATAAATAAGAAAAGGTTTTTGAAAAGATTGATCCAATTCCTGAAACACCATGCGAAAACTGTTTAAAACCCTGCATGGATTGTCTTGAAAAAGAAAAACAGTTTCAAGAATTGAAGAAATATACTGACGAACTAAAATTTGATCTTAATGATGTGAAAGAAGCTTATAACACATTATCACGTTCAATCAAAATGATTCAAAAAGAAAGTATTGAAAATGATAAAGCCACAAACTTGTTCAAAGAAACGGTCATGGAAAAGCAGATGGAAGTTAACATTCATCTGGACACAATCGCATCATTGAAAAAGGAACTTGAATTGATGCGTATTGAAAAAGAAAGAGTTGAAAAGAAATTGATCAATTATATTGCTTCATCTTATGTGATTGATCAAATTGTTCCTAAACTATCTGATGCTAAATCTGCTTTCAACAATGTTCCACCCCCAATGTGGAATCATTATACACAGAAATATCCAGATGGGGTGGAAGCAGCTTTGAATCTCAAGTTGAGAACTGTTGAGAATGAGTTACCGGAAAACATTGATGTTACATTCTCTCCATCTGACACTGACAACGAGTCACAAGTGATTAAAACTGTTGTTGACCAAGTGTTGGATGAAGAAAGTAATGACTCAGATTTTGGAACGGTTAAAACTCATATAGAGAATTCCATTTCTGATTCTGAAGATGATGGAAACTTTTTGGATAAATTCATACCAAAATCAGATAGAGTTGTGGATGACGTCCCGATCATTGTGGCTTACACGATGACCGGAACTGACAAACTATATACTGATTATGAGTTTCCAATTCAGAATGCAAAAATGGAAAATGTTGAAAAGGTTTATAAGCTGGTGGAAATTGACATTTCAGAAGTAAACAACAATGAATTTCTTTCAAAACCAAAGAAATCTTTTGTGAAACAACAACCAAACAACCCGGGAAAGAAAGAATGGGTGGGTAACGGTGGTAACAACAAAAGACATGGAAACAATTTCAAAAGGAAAGGTGTTGGTTTTGAAAAGAGAATGGCTGAGAAAGATGTCAAGCCAAAAGAAAAATTAAGTGATGTGTTTGTCACTGGTCCTAGTGCTGAAGCAGAAAAAGATTATATCTTTTGTCAGAAAGCAATTGACGATTTCAATGCAGCCAAAAAGTTGAAAGATGAGACCAACAGATCTACTTTTGTCGAATATGACAAAAGAATCTGTTATCGCTGCAATGAAATTGGTCACATGGCCAAACAGTGTGTTAAGAGGATTTAAAAACCAGTTTTCCAGAAACCCAAACCTAAAAATTCAAATGATGTTAAGGGTAAAACACCAATGGTTTCCCCCGTGCGTATTCTGAAACGTGGTGAATCGTTGAAGTCCGGGGACAAGCCAAAATCAACCTTTGAGATTGGTGAATCTTCAAAATCTCCAAAGACTTCAAAGGTTTATCCTAAAACAAAGATTTTTCAAAATCAATCATGGGTGGAAAAACCTAAACAATCGTTTGAAGAAAGGAAAATGGAAAAGGTCTTAAAATCTGAATCAAAAGTTTTTGCAACCGATGTTGAGAACCTTGAGTTTGAATTGGACAAATTGATTAAAGAACTCCCACCAATCAAGGAGGGAGATCTTAAATCAAAGTCAAAACCTGTTGTTCCAAACATTGTCTTCAACATTCCGAAAGTTGACATGTCTTATGATCTTGTATTTGGTAGTGTTCCAAATGTGAAGAAATCTTGGGCATCGTTGTTTGAATGAATGTCTTTGATGTGTGCAGGGGCTTCCGAGGTCAATCATTTCCAAGTGGATAATGGATAGCGGCGCCTCGAGGCATATGACTGGGATGTTAGCATTGCTCTATGATGTCAAATCAATAAATGGAGGATACGTTGGGTTTGCAGGAACACAGGGTGGCATAATCGTTGGTGAAGGAATTCTTGCCAATGGAGTTGTAACTTTTGATAAAGTGAACTACATCGTTGAACTTGAAAACAATATGTTGAGCATATCGCAGATTTGTGACAAGTCGTTCAGAGTTCATTTTACAAAAAATGAGTGTTTGATCATTAAACCAGATTTTAAAATTCCAGAAGATATGATGTTGATGCGCGCTCCTCGTGAAAACGATCTGTATGTCCTAGACATGAGCGTCGCAACAACATCAGACAAGAAACCAAAATGTTTTGTAACTAAAACAAAAGCAACTGAAAAAGAATCAAGAATGTGGCATCGTAAGATGGATCACATCCATGTTAGAAAAATGAATTTCTTAGTTCACAATGATCTTGTTGAAGGCGTTAATTTGAAAATTTTCCATCTGAATGATGATTGTGTAGAATGAAAAAAAGAGAAGCAAACAAAGAAGTCACACCCTAAGAAGCTCTTGAACTCCATCAGACTACCTCTAGAAAGACTCCATATGGATCTTTTTGGACCGGTTAATGTAAAGAGCGTAAGTGGAGATCTGTATTGTCTTATGGTCACTGACGACTTTACAAGATTTTCATGGGTGATGTGTCTCGAAAAAAAAGATGAAACATTTGATTCGTTAATGATTTTATTCAAAAAGATGGAGACGCTGTACAAACTGTTGATCAGAAGAATTCGAAGCAACAACAGAACAGAGTTCAAAAACAACCGTATGCTTGAATTTTGCAATGACAAAGGCATTCTTCATGAATTCAGCGCACCGTATACTCCACAACAAAACGGTGTCGCGGAACGAAAGAATCGCACACTGATCGAAACAGCTCGTACTATGCTAGCTGATTCCAAATTGCTGATATTCTTTTGGAGTGAAGCGGTTGCTATAGCATGTTACACACTAAATCGTGTTCTCACAGTAAAGAAGTACAAGAAAACCTGCTTCGAATTACTTCATCGCTATAAACCAAATCTGAAATTTTTAGAACCTTTTGGATCACCTTGTACATTTATTGATCCAGATGGTAAATTTGGTGCCAAGGTTAACGAAGGTTTTTTGTAGGTTATGCAAGTCCACTGAAGAGAGTATTTGTTCCATGCTTAGGAAAGATCATACAAGTTCAGCATGTCGACTGTTAGCAGCATACAGCTCCACCTCAACTTCCCGGAATAAGATTACTATTCGATTACGAAAAACTTTGGGAGTCATTCCAGTTGCCAACTGAGCCAAGTGAAGAGGAACTAGCATACTTATACCAACAACAGCAATCTATGTCACAAGAACAAGTACCAAGACCGCTGGTAGTTTCTCAGCCCACCGTGGGTGCAAATGATCACGAGGCCGATCCAAGTGGAACTGCACACGAAAACCCAGAAGAACCAGCTCCAGTATTTGATCAATTCGACGACTCAGAATCGGAAGCCGATCTGATTTTTGATGAGGAACCAAATATTGCAACGTCAGAAGCTGTTGATCACACGGGTGATCAGGACATTACAAATTTGCAATCGGAAGTGAGCGTATCTGACATAGTCATGCCGAGAACTTTGTCTTATCATCCTTCAGAACAAATTATTGGTGATCTTCATAGTGGAGTGAAAACGCGGGATCAAATCAACAAAGCTCTTACATGTTTTTATTCTTCTGTAGTTCCTTTACAGGAAGAATTCTCATTGAAATGCTTTATTTCGCAGGTAGAGCCGAAGACTTATAAAGAAGCATTGACTGAGGAAAGCTGGGTAAATGCAATGCAGGAAGAGCTACTACAGTTTGAGAAACTTGGTGTATGGAGGTTGGTGGATCTCCCGGAAGACCAAAAGCTGATCAAGACCAAGTTGGTCTTCAAGTGTAATCGGGATGATAGAGGGGTAATTATGAGAAATAAAGAAAGATTGGTAGTCCAAGGATTTAGTCAGCAAGAAGGGATTGATTTTACCGAAGTGTATGCTCCCGTTGCTAGACTTGAGGCTATTAGAATCTTCCTGGCATTCGCGTGTTGGAAGGGATTCAAAGTCTACCAATTAGATGTCAAATATGTATTCCTTTACGAAAAGATCAAAGAAGAAGTGTACGTCGGACAACCACCGGGTTTCACCGATCCAGTGCACAAAGACAAGGTCTATCTTCTAGACAAAGCGCTTTACGGATTACACTAGGCCCCGAGAGCCTGGTACGAGACGCTTTCCCAGCATTTGTTGACCAACGGGTTCACAAGAGGGACGGTCGATAGTACTTTGTTTACAAAAGAGGTTGCAGGGCATCTACTCATCGTACAGATTTATGTTGATGACATAATCTTTGGATCGACGAACGATGAGCTGTGCAAAGAATTTGAAAAGGTTATGAAGAAGAAATTTGAAATGAGTTCGATGGGGGAGATGAAGTTCTTTCTAGGGCTTCAGGTTGAGCAATTGCCCGAAGGAATCTTCATTCACCAAACGAAATATGTGAATAATGTGCTGGACAAGTTCAATATGCCTGAATCATCTCCAATCTCAACCCCCTAGCTCAAAATCATGGTATATGTCCGGATGAAAGCGGTGAAAAGGTGGATGAGACGCACTATCGGTCGATCATTGGTTCATTAATGTATCTGACAGCGTCAAGACCGGACATCATGTATCCAACTTGCCTCTGCGCCCAATATCAGTCAAGTCCGAGACAGTCACATCTGATGATTGTAAAGAGAATTTTACGGTATGTTAAAGGTTGCCCAAGCACCGGCTTGTGGTACCCTAAATCTGGTGACTTTTCTCTTACAGGTTATGCAGACTCTGACTTCGGGAGCTGTAAGCTTAATGCAAAGTCCACAACTGCTGGGTGCCAGTTCTTTGGAACTCGGCTTGTTACTTGGCAGTGCAAGAAACAAACCACAGTCGCTCTCTCAACCTGTGAGGCTGAATACGTTTCGGCTTCCAGCTGTTGCTCTCAGATCCTCTGGATCCAGCAACAGATGAGGGACTATGGTTTGCAGTTCTTGGATACTCCAATCTTTGTGGACAATGAGGCAGCAATAAATATAACTAAAAATCCAGTTCATCACTCTAAAACGAAACATATTGAAATTCGACATCATTTCATCCGTGATTGCTACGAGAAGAAATTGATTCGAATTAATCATATGCACACCGATGATCAGAGAACTGATTTTTACACAAAACCTTTTGATAAAAAGAGATTTAACTATCTTTTGAAATTAAACGGGTTGAAAATTTTGTTTTCTGGGAGGGTTGTTGAGTGTGAAGCCGAGGAGGACGGCGATCAGAAGTGATCTGCGTCTTGTTGTCAAGATTCTGTATAGTTTTATTTTCTGCTTTTGATAAAACCCAAAACACAAAAATATGTTTTTGATTTTAGGGGGAGAAAGTTTTCAGAAAATACAAAAACATGATAAAATTTCAAAATCCAAAAACAGTAAAAAAGTAAAAAAGAGTTTGTGTAAAAAGAGGAAATGATAGTACATCAGTGGACTATCTGTGCACACTAGAGAAATGTGACGTTTTATAAAGTTTTAAACAGTCTCACTAGGTATGTGTCGATAGGCTCAGCTAAGACTAGTAGTTTTGCGAAAACGATACAAACATAACGCAAAATGCCTAAGTACGGTGGGAAACACGGTCGAACGCATAGTACTTAGTTTTATCCTTCTTGACTGTGTGCCTGCTCGGTAATTGCTGATTGTCTTAGGACATAAAACCGGTTAAGTTTGTGAACTGTCACAACTTTGCTGAAAAGTCACTGTGATTTTGTGTTTTTATTTTGCAAAGATTTAAACTTGTTTGATTTCTTTATTTTGATTAAGCATTGGACATCCTCTGTGTATACGGGAGTATCGACCTGGATGTTAATGCCTAATCATTCTGCTTTAGTTTCTTTGGTGTTTAGTTTAAGCTTTGGATCACCTCTGTGTATACGGGAGTATCGAACTGGTGGTTAAAGCCTAAACACTTTCAACTTGTTTTATTTTTCTTATTTTACTTAAACATTGGACGATCTCTGCGTATACGGGAGTATCGACCTGATCGTTAATGTTTAAGTGTTCTGAGTTATTTTTGCACAAATCACAGTTGATGAAAGTTTAAAAGCGTTATTTGGGTCAGTGCATTACATGATGAGGGGATATGCTTAGATTGTGGGGCCCATAGGATTTTAGTGCTTTCTAATATACCTTAAACATATCGGTAAGCATTACGAACATCCTAGAGGAGTTTAAGTGGACCACAATATCGATGATCTAGGGTGAATTGTTTAAAAGCTTTAAGTGGTAAAGTTTAGATCAACGGTGCAGCTGATGTGTCTCAATGAACTGATATGATCCTCTAACGCATACTCACAAAAAGTTGTCTGTAAATATGTTTGTACAAATTACAATTTCATGTTTCTTGTTGTTTAGCTTATATGTTGAAAAATCCAAAAAGATTTATCTTTTCATCTTGTTTTTGACGACAGACATTAGGGATCTGATGATCAAAATCCCACAGTGCTAAACAGTTGGATCATGAGGGTTGGATAAGAAAAAGTTTTGTGAAAAGGTGTTGGTAATTGCTTAAAAAGTTTAAAAGTTCATTAATTTGAACTTAAATATGTTTCAAAAAGTCAGCAAGTTCATAAATTGGTCAGCCAAGGTCATTAACTTGGACTTGGCAGGCTAAATAGTTGACAAGGGTCATTAACTTGGACTTGGTTAACTGGGTGTGATGGTAAAAAGTCAAAAATAATCAAAAAGAAAAAAATTTGAAAAATTTTGAAAAAATTGAAATTTCAAACGAAACGGCCATTTCGCACGAAATGGCCATATCGTTTCAAATGATCATTTCGCGTGAAAGTGTCACAATGCCTCAATGTCCATTTCGTACGAAATGGACATATCTATATAAAGAGGTCTCATTTCGCTTGAAGGCATCAGTTTTATCATTTCGTTTCAAAAACACTCTCAAAAGGCGATTTCAAGCGAAATCACTGATTTCATCGATTCAAGCCTGAATCTTGTTTTCGTGTTGATCGTAATCCATTTATAAGTTGGTTGGTACAACTTATAACATGGGAAAGGTGAGGATTCATGTTATTTTGAACCAGTTTTGTCAAAATCGAATGAAACCCAGAAGAACAGAACATGAATCTTTGATCTAGAGTTGTTAAATGATCTAAATTGAATGAAAATCACTTCAGTATGTTCGGATTTTGATGTAGATCATATCTAGGGTTTCAAATTACATGTTTATGTTGCGGATTGTTGTTGATTTGAACTGAATCGGTTGAACTCGGAAGAATAGTTCTTTGATCTTAGATCTAGGATGTTTTTGTGGGTCAAAATGAAAATAAAACACATCCATGTACTCGGAATCTGTTATAGAACATGTCTTGGGTTTCAATTTCATCATGAAAACAAGATTTGAAAACTCTAATTTCACAGTTCATCACTGAAAATTCAAAGGAAATGACAAGCCATTTCGTACGAAATGGCTCACTGTTTGATGTTACCAAATCATGCGAAATGGCCATTTCGCTTCAAACACCATTTCGTTTCAAACTTCATTTCGCTTCAAACACCATTTCGTTTCAAACTTCATTTCGCTTAAAAAAACCATTTCGTTTGAGAGTCATTCCGTTTGAAAACTGGCCATTCCGTTTGAACACTATTTCGCTTGTAATAACCATTTCGTTTGAAACTCATATCGCTTGAAATTCATTTCGTGTGAAGCATGTTTTGTGTGGAAAAATTGTTCAAAGTGTCTAACTTATGTTTCTGTTGATTGTGTTTATATTTCAGGCTTCGAATGTGCAGTTTGATCCATTACATAACATCTGTTGTGTTTATGATGAAAAGCTTCCAAAGATGGCTGTATTCAAAGAGATTCTGGAATTCATGAAGCGTTTACCTATCCAAAAGGCATTGACGAATCAACATAACGTTTTCAGATCTCATATTGAACGTTTCTGGAAGAATGCCACGTATGATGAAGAAAGTAAAGCGATTACTTCAATTGTTAGCTTAAATGGTGAAGATAAAGAGATTGTCATCACAGAACAACTAGTCCGTGAAGTGTTAGATTTTCCGGATGATGAAAATTCACCAACGAAGTTTCCAAAGAGAATGGTTAAGGGATGTATGTTAAGGATGGGGTATAATGGTCCGTTGAACAGTGCAAACTATTTGAAATCGTGTTTCTCAAAACCTTACAAGTTTTTTATCCATTCAGTAATTCATGCTCTCAGTCATAGAAAGGGTGGTTATGATGTGATGAGAGATTACCAGATGAACATGGTGACTGCATTAGTGTTGAACAAAAAGTACAATTTTTCAAAAATCATTTTCCATTACATGAAGGAAAACATTATTTCTGGCAGCCAAACCTGGATTTATCCAAGATTTGTACAAATGATGATTGATCATGCTTATCCGGATCTAGTGAAAGATGAAGATAATGATTTATTGGCATTGTATCATATGGATAATGAGACATTGATTGTATTATCCAGGTATCACAAAAATCATCCAGAATAAAAAACAAAGGCAGAATTCTTTGGATTCATAAAGAGTGCAAATTACAAAGATCCAGTTAATCATTTGAAATGGAGAAATGATGAAGAAATGAAAGAGAAAAATGCAGCTGATGAATTGGCAAAGTTAGCAGAATTCAAGGAAACACGAAATGAGTGGTTCTTGAAAGAAGAAAAGAAGAAAAGGAGTAGAAAGACAACTCCTAAAGCTCAAGCTGAAGAAGGTTCGTCTTCACAACTGCAAAAGAAACGCAAGAAGAAAGAGGTAGAAACAATGTTGATCGACGAACCAGAGGAAGATGAAACTGAAGTTGATGTTAACATAGATCAAGAACGTTTATCATTTGAAACAGAGCAGTTGTTAAAAACACTTAATGATTCTTTAGAAACTGAGAAAGCAACTGGTGAGACAGTCGGTGATGATGAAGAGAAAAGTTCTTCTGATACAGAGATTGATGAAACTGAATGTTGGAGAAGAGTAAATGTTGATCCAAAAGAAAAGGAGAAACAAAAGAAAAGAAAGAGGAGTATAGATGACGATGACGAAACGTATATTCCAAAAGAAGATGTTTCGGTTGTAACACCACCTTCTGGAGGAAGGAAGAAAGAAACAGATCGCTAGAAAACGTGTCGTATCTCCAGTTGTTTGAAAGTTGAAAATCAAACTGAAACCAAAACCTATTCAAGAACCACAACCATCACCACCACTACAAACACCACAACAACCACCATCTCCACCAAAACAAACATCACCACAACATCGTATCTCTACACCATTTCATGAATAACCTGTTATAACTTCATCACACATCCTACAAACACCACCAACCACACAACCACCAGTACAAACAACTCCTGGATCTGCTGGATTTAAAGATTTTCCACATATTCCTGAGAATATTCCTCTTGAAGACATTGGAGATTTTAACTTTGTAACTGATGATGTTGTAAAGAAGTTAGAAAAGCGTGTAAAGACTGTTGAAGCTGAAAATTCATCATTGTTGAAAAAAGTTGAAGCTGGTCAAGCTGAGATTGATATTATAAAAGTTCGTATAGCAGAGCTAGAAGAAGAAAAGGCTCGGAGAGATGAACAGAACATGTACTTTGAGTTGAAAAACAAAGAGTTGGAGGCAAACAATGCGAGAAGAGAACATGAAGATTATATGTTGAGGAAAATGATTGAAGATTTGATTGGCAAGCCAATTGAACAAAGATTCGAGGAGATTGAGCTTGATGAAGTTAGAGCTAAACGTAGAGCTGAAATGGAAACTCAAATGAAAGATAAGGGCAAAGGTGTTGAAGGTGAAAAAAGTTGTTGAAGTGGCGGAAAGGGCAATTGTTGTGTCGGAGCCGACAGAAGCTCCAGTATCGTCTGTTCTACCAATATCTTCAGTATCTGGTAATAATGATGAAGATGTTGAAGATGAAGAAGATGATGATGATGCTTTGATAGATGATGCAGATGATGTATATTCTGCAAATAGTTCTGATGATGATAATGGAAATGATGATAATGATCAGGGTACTTCAGGTATCAAGGTTACTGAAGAGTCAAATGAAGAAAATGTTGATGATTATCTTCGTGATGATGCTAATGAAGAACCTGAGAATGATGAAAGTGAGGGGGAGCATGTTGATGATAACAGTGTTGATGAAAGTGAAAAATTGATTCTACGTCTGGAACCTGATGTAGAAGAAGGTGAAATGAGGCATACTTATACGTTAGCCGAGACATAAAGTTGACACACATTGATGAAAATGAGTTTAAGTTTGATTTCGAAGAAGAGTTGAACGAGTTCGATATCAATCAGCAGCATGAATACGAATACAAATATGTTGAAGATGATGACAACTACGACAGAGTTGAAGTTGAAGACTGGAGTGACGAAGAACAGTCTGTGAATGTTGATACTTCTAACTTTCCAACGCTTGCTGAATTCTTCAGTCAAGCAAATGAAGATGAGTTAAGAAGGAAAGTTAAAGAAAGTGTAAAGAATAAAAGTTTTTGTGAAATATCGAAAGATGAACAGCGAGAAGAGAAGAAGAAGTGGTTTAGAAAAGATACTGAAAGGAAGTTCAAGAGGCCACTGAAGTTTTATAAAAGAGATAGTGAAGTTTCTCTTGGAGACATTATCAGTTGGGGTTTTCTACCATAGGTGAATGCATATGCTATTCGGAGTGAGTTCGGTGTTCAATACTTTGAGTATATTCAAGACATTATGTCTTTGCCCTGGTGGGATGTAGAAGAATTACCAAAAGTCAGAACATTGACTTATCCTGTCAGAGAGCGTGATATGCCGATGTGGGGTTTGATGAAGTTCGAAGCTTTCAAAGACTTTAAACACTGGAAACCACACTACCCAAAGAAAGTGAAGAGGGTGGATCCAGTCACAGGAGTTGAAGAGACGATCTTGCAGATAAAGAAGCCCAGGGTGATAAAGAATATCCCGTTGCCGAAAATGGAACAGGATTTTCACAAAGGGTTCTTATGTTGGGTTTATAGTTGTTTGTCGACTGAAGCAGTGATTACATACAAAGTTGAGAATGAAGTCAGATTCATTCATCTTTATGATCCGATGTGGATTGTGAACTGCTCAGCGAAGGATATTGAATGTTTATTCGTGAACAAGATCGGTTACAAGAAAGAAGATAAAGATCAAGCCTTGCAATTTCAGAAAGTTGTTACAATATGTTTTCAGAAAGGAATCAATTCTGAAAATGTATGGTCATGTAAGTGGAGGAAGACTGAGAAAGAGGAGGCTCTAAAAGCTAAAAAAGAGAGAAAAGAACGTGAAAAGTTTCGAGGTAAATGGATGAGAGAGCAAGCTGAAGAAAAAATGAAAGCTGCCAAAGAAAATGAAAAGCTGAAGAGTTTGTTGAAGAGAAAGCCGAAGCAGAGAGAAGAAAAGTTCAAGTCTCTGTGAAAGGAAGTTTTAAAGACAGCCTGACTGAAGACTCCGGCAATATCCAAGGGGGAGTTTGTTGGTACACAATGTCTATCACCTACGTCAACAGTCTAGGTCATGTAAATAGCATGTAATAGGGTATTAAAGTGTAAAATGTAAAGTTATTTTGTGTTGTAAGCCATTTCGCATGAAATGGATTGTCATGTCATTTTGTACGAAATGGAGTTTGCCATTTCATACGAAATGGATCATGCCATTTCGTGCGGAATGGATCCCTATATATAGGGGTGTTGGGTTTTCCATTTGGTATGAATTGGAGATTGCTGTCACGAAGTGCGGTCAAATTTTCTCCGTGTATTAACGTCTAATATCAATGGAAACCCAGTTTAAAGTGTATTTCTCTGCTTCTACTCACATTCTAACACCGATTCTCAGTTGCTAGATTGTTTCCGCCTCTCTAGTGACTTAGATTTGACTCAGACCGACTCATTTAGGTCGAATATCGATCCTACACCAACCACCCAAGAATGGAATCGTCGAGCGAAAACACTTGACAACCTCCTAGAAGCAGCTTTTCTTGCCACCAGACATTTCTCCATCAATTAGGAATCTGATGCCGTCACTAAACACATTCCTTAAATAGTAGCCATTTGTTGAGTGTTTTTTTTGGTGACTAATCCGCATATATATCACCATTGCCCTTGATTTTCTGGACTGTATATCCCTTAAATGTCAACATATACACGTGTGATTTAGTTTACGAAGGTTTTTCAATGCTGAGAACCTCGATCAGAGAGTAAAAAAAGGCGTAAGGTTCACAATGGTGTAAAATTAAAATGGGATATACAGGGCTAGGATTCGAGTTACAGGAACAAGGGCCAACACAACCACCCAAGAATGGAATTGTCGAGCGAAAACACTTGACAACCTCCTATAAGCAGCTTTTCTTGCCACCAGACCTTTCTCCATCAATTAGGAATCTGATGCCGTCACTAAACACATTCCTTAAATTATAGCCATTTGTTGAGTGTTTTTTTTTTTTTGTGTCTAATCCGCATATATATCACCATTGCCCTTGATTTTCTTGACTGTATATCTCTTAAATGTCAACATATACACGTGTGATTTAGTTTACGAAGATTTTCAATGCCGAGAACCTCGATTAGAGAGTAAAAAAGGTGTAAGGTTCACAATGGTGTAAAATTAAAATGGGATATACCAGACTAGGATTCGACTTACAGGAACAAGGGCCAAACCGACCACCCAAGAATGGAATCGTCGAGCGAAAACACTTGACAACCTCCTAGAAGCAGCTTTTCTTGCCACCAGACCTTTGTCCATCAATTAAGAATCTGATGCCATCACTAAGCACATTCCTTAAATTGTAGCCATTTGTTGAGTGTTTTTTTTTGTGTATCTAATCCGCATATATATCACCATTGCCCTTGATTTTCTTGACTGTATATCCCTTAAATGTCAACATATACACGTGTGATTTAGTTTACGAACATTTTTCAATGCCGAGAACCTCGATCAGGGAGTAAAAAGACGTAAGGTTCACAATGGTGTAAAATTAAAACGGGATATACCGGGCTAGGATTCGAGTTACAGGAACAAGGGCCAAACCAACCACCCAAGAAAGGAATCATCGAGCGAAAAACTTGACAACCTCCTAGAAGCAGCTTTTTTGCCACCAGACCTTTCTCCATCAATTAGGAATCTGATGCCGTCAATAAACACATTCCTTAAATTGTAGCCATTTGTTGAGTGTTTTTTTTTTGGTGTCTAATCCGTATATATATCACCATTGCCCTTGATTTTCTTGACTGTATCTCTCTTTAATGTCAACATATACACGTGTGATTTAGTTTACGAAAATTTATCAATGCCGAGAACCTCGAACAGAGAGTAAAAAAGGCGTAAGGTTCACAATGGTGTAAAATTAAAATGGGATATACCGGGCTAGGATTCAAGTTACAAGAATAAGGGCCAAACCAACCACCGAAGAATGGAACCATCGAGCGAAAACACTTGACAACCTCCTAGAAGCAGCTTTTCTTGCCACCAGACCTTTCTCCATAAATTAGGAATCTAATGCCGTCACTAAACACATTCCTTAAATTGTAGCCATTTGTTGAGTGTTTTTTTTGGTGTCTAATCCGCATATATATCACCATTGCCCTTGATTTTCTTGACTGTATATCTCTTAAATGTCAACATATACACGTGTGATGTTTACGAAGATTTTTCAATGCCGAGAACCTGGATCAGAGAGTAAAAAAGGCGTAAGGTTCACAATGGTGTAAAATTAAAATGGGATATACCGGGCTAGGATTCAAGTTACAGGAACAAGGGCCAAACCAACGACCCAAGAATGGAATCGTCGAGCGAAAACACTTGACAACCTCCTAGAAGCAGCTTTTCTTGCCACCAGACCTTTGTCCATCAATTAGGAATCTGATGCCATCACTAAACACATTCCTTAAATTGTAGCCATTTGTTATGTGTGTTTTTTTTTGTGTCTAATCCGCATATATATCACCATTGCCCTTGATTTTCTTGACTGTATATCTCTTAAATGGCAAGATATACACGTGTGATTTAGTTTATGAACATTTTTCAATGCCGAGAACCTCGATCAGAGAGTTGTAGCCATTTGTCCATCAATTAGGAATCTGATGCCATCACTAAACACATTCCTTAAATTGTAGCCATTTGTTGTGTGTGTTTTTTTTTTGTGTCTAATCCGCATATATATCACCATTGCCCTTGATTTTCTTGACTGTATATCTCTTAAATGGCAAGATATACACGTGTGATTTAGTTTATGAACATTTTTCAATGCCGAGAACCTCGATCAGAGAGTAAAAAAGATGTAAGGTTCACAATGATGTAAAATTGAATTGGGATATACCGGGCTAGGATTCGAGTTACAGGAACAAGGGCCAAACCAAAAACTCAAGAATGGGATCGTCGAGCGAAAACACTTGTCAACCTCCTAGAAGCAGCTTTTCTTGCCACCAGACCTTTCTCCATCAATTAGGAATTTGATGCCGTCACTAAACATATTTCTTAAATTGTAGACATTTATTGAGTGTTTTTTTGGTGGCTAATCCGCATATATATCACCATTTCCCTTGATTTTCTTAACTGTATATCTCTTAAATGTCAACACATACACGTGTGATTTAGTTTACGAACATTTTTCAATGCCGAGAACCTCGATCAGAGAGTAAAAAAGACGTAAGGTTCACAATGGTGTAAAATTAAAATGGAATATACCGGGTCAGGATTCGAGTTACAAGAACAAGGGCCAAACCAACCACCCAAGAATGGAATCGTCGAGCGAAAACACTTGACAACTTCCTAGAAGCAGCTTTTCTTGCCACCAGACCTTTCTCCATCAATTAGGAATCTGATGCCGTCACTAAACACATTCCTTAAATTGTAGCCATTTGTTGAGTGTTTTTTTTAGTGTCTAATCCGCATATATATCACCATTGCCCTTGATTTTCTTGACTGTATATCTCTTAAATGGCAAGATATACACGTGTGATTTAGTTTACGAAGATTTTTCAATGCCGAGAACCTCAATCAGAGAGTAAAAAAGGCGTAAGGTTCACAATGGTATAAAATTAAAATGAGATATACCGGGCTAGGATTCGAGTTACAGGAACAAGGTCCAAACCAATAATCCAAGAATGGAATCGTCGAGCGAAAACACTTGACAACCTCCTAGAAGCAGCTTTTCTTGCCACCAGACCTTTCTCCTTCAATTAGGAATCTGATGCCGTCAGTAAACACATTCCTTAAATTGCAGCGATTTGTTGAGGGGGTTTTTTTTTGTGTCTTATCCGCATATATATAACCATTTCCCTTGATTTTCTTGACTGTATATATCTTAAATGGCCACATATACACATGTGATTTAGTTTACGAAGATTTTTCAAATCCGAGAACCTCGATCAGAGAGCAAAAAAAAGGCGTAAGGTTCACAATGGTGTAATATTAAAATGGGATATACCAGGCTAGGATTCGAGTTACAGGAACAAGGGCCAAACCAACCACCAAAGAAAGGAATCGTCGAGCAAAAACACTTCACAACCTCCTAGAAGAAGCATTTCTTGCCACCAAACCTTTCTCCATCAATTAGGAATCTGATGCTGTCACTAAACACATTCCTTAAATTGTAACCGTTTGTTGAGTGTTTTTTTTGGTGTCTAATCCGCATATATATCACCATTTCCCTTGATTTTCTTTACTGTATATCTCTTAAATGTCAACATATACATGTGTGATTTAGTTTACGAAGATTTTTCAACGCCGAGAACCTCAATCAGAGAGTAAAAAAGGCGTAATGTTCACAATGGTATAAAATTAAAATGAGATATACCGGGCTAGGATTCGAGTTACAGGAACAAGGGCCAAACCAACAACCCAAGAATGGAATCGTCGAGCAAAAACACTTGACAACCTCCTAGAAGCAGCTTTTCTTGCCACCTGACCTTTCTCCTTCAATTAGGAATCTGATGCCGTCACTAAACACATTCCTTAAATTGCAGCCATTTGTTGAGTGGTTTTTTTTTGGTGTCTAATCCGCATATATATCACCATTGCACTTGATTTTCTTGACTGTATACATCTTAAATGGCAACATATACACATGTGATTTGGTTTACGAAGATTTTTCAAATCCGAGAACCTCGATCAGAGAGCAAAAAAAAGGCGTAAGGTTCACAATGGTGTAAAATTAAAATGGGATATACCAGGCTAGGATTCGAGTTACAGGAACAAGGGCCAAACCAACCACCCAAGAAAGGAATCGTCGAGCGAAAAAACTTCACAACCTCCTAGAAGAAGCATTTCTTGCCACCAAACCTTTCTCCATCAATTCGGAATCTGATGCTGTCACTAAACACATTCCTTAAATTGTAACTGTTTGTTGAGTGTTTTTTTTTGGTGTCTAATCCGCATATATATCACCATTGCCCTTGATTTTCTTGACTTTATATCTCTTAAATGTAAACGTATACACATGTAATTTAGTTTACGATGATTTTTCAATGCCGAGAACCTCGATCAGAGAGAAAAAAGGCACAAGGTTCACAATGGTGTAAAATTAAAATGGGATATACCGGGCTAGGATTCGAGTTACAGGAACAAGGGCCAAACCAACCACCCAAGAATGGAATCGTCGAGCGAAAACACTTGACATCCTCCTATAAGTAGTTTTTCTTGCCACCAGACCTTTCTCCATCAATTAGGAATCTGATGCCGTCACTAAACACATTCATTAAATTGTAGCCATTTGTTGAGTGTTTTTTTAGGTGTCTAATCCACATATATATCACCATTGCTCTTGATTTTCTTGACTGTATATCTCTTAACTGTCAACATATACACGTGTGATTTACTTTACGAATATTTTTCAATGCCGAGAACCTCGATCAAAGAGTAAAAAAAAGTGTAAGGTTCACAATGGTGTAAATTAAAATGGGATATACCGGGCTAGGATTCGAGTTACAGGAACAAGGGCCAAACCAACCACCCAAGAATGGAATCATCGAGCGAAAACACTTGACAACCTCCTAGAAGCAGCTTTTCTTGCCACCAGACCTTTCTCCATCAATAAGGAATCTGATGCGTCATTTGTTGAGTGTTTTTTTTTTTGTGTCTAATCCGCATATATATCACCATTTCTGTCACACCCCCAAAATCCACATGCGGAGTACCACCGCTTGGCGGCGTGACTGACCAGGATCCAGCCACCAATTATACCGAGCATTGGTTAATACTAAAGATGTTCACCAACCACAACAATTAGTAAACATTATAGTTTCGAAGTTTTAAAGGTTTAGGTTCGAATAACAGTTTAAGTAAACAGCGGAAGCATAAACTAAACAGTTTCAAAACAAAGTTCATAGTTCAAGATTATTTAGAACCCAACACATGGGCTAGACGACCACTACACATTCCCAAGCTGCAAGCTCCTGAGTCACTGGTTACCTGCAAAGCATGCAGTAGGGTATCAACAAAAATGTTGGCGAGTCCACGAGTTGTCCAGTTTTTAATTACCAAAAACTTGTTTCACCAGTTAATTTATCCGTTTATACATGCGATGGGGAGCTACCCCATAAGTAAGTGACTAAACTGTTTTTCCAATACCGAATACTTACTTAACCGTACGTTTCCGTAGTGCCCCGTTTGTCAATGTTCTATCATCATTGACGGTTTGCCAAAGTACATTAGTTCACTCCCGTTCCCAGTAACAAGGGTCGGTGTGAGGCTGGTTACACCTAAATAGCGCTATTAACTAATAACCCGTTCGCCAGGCCCCGGCGATTAATCGGTATTAAATGGTAGGGACTTAAGTGATAGAGTTTCGTTTAGTGTTGCTTGTTGCATTACTGTATAAACAATAATTAACTAAGAGTCCCCAGTAACAAGGGAAATAAGTAAGTTTGTTCCCAGTTACAAGGGAAGAAAAGTAAGTTTGTTCCCAGTAACAAGGGAAGAAAAGTAAGTTTGTATCCCTCACAAGGGGATAGTGTTGTTTTTAGTTCCGTTTCCCAATCCACCGGGAATGCATGCTTTAAGTTGTGAACTCACCTTGGGTTGCTCGGCAGTTTAGTTTACTTGGTCAAACACGTTGGTCACCACGTCCTAACATGGTTACCAGTACAGGTCAGGTTTGGGTACCCAGAAGTCACGTATATTCTACACGCATCTAACACATAGCACGCTATCATACATCATACACATCGATAATTTATACACTAAGTTAATGGGCCTGTTCTAACAGTTATCCATAACAGCCCAAAGCAACAGTAACACCGATTAAACAGTAACAGTTAACACGTAGTCCAGTCAAACAGTAACATGCATGAACAGTCCATACACTTAGGCCCAATAACGGGGATCAGTAGCCCACTCGAGACAAGGTGGTCTCAAGTCGAGACCGAGAGGTCTCGAGTCGCAACCAAGTGGTCTCGGGTTGTAGTGGGGTGGTCTCGAGTCATGCAGGTATGAGTCGCAACCTCAGAGGTCTCGAGTCCAGTCTCGAGTCAAGATCATGGGGTCTCGAGTCGAGACCTTGATGGTCTCGAGTCCCTGAAGTCTGTCTCGAGTTGTCACTATGCGGTCTCGAGTCGCAATTACCACGGTCTCGAGTTGTAGTCCGATGGTCTCGAGTCGAGACCGGGGGTCTCGACTTGCACACCTGCTGATTCTAGAACACGTGCCAGCTTGTACTAACCAATAGGATTTCATGTGCATGAAATTGTGTACTATCCAATAAAAAAACCCACAAACATGTTTCCTTGTCTGAATTCTAAATTAAACAGATCAAAACACAACATTTCAAATATTCAAGGCACATTCATCATCTATTCATCACATGATCATACGGTTCATCATTTAGGGTTTTATCATAACAACATGTTTGTTCAAGCAAATCTATCCTAGCATGAGCCCACGTCAATATCATCATCAACTCCTATATCTAGCATAATCAATTAATTCAACAGCATGCTTTCATAAGATTTATCATCAACATTCATCCATTTTTGTATCAGTTACTACATATCCTACTATCAAGCTATTATTACAATTGTTAGATCACTTCCACCCTCCTAATCATATAGAGATATGCATATCAAACATGAACATGTGCACCACTAATCAAACAAACACCTTTATCATATACAAACAATAGTCATAATGCATTTTATCACTAAACAAACAAGATGGAACACTAACCGAACCCTTTTGAGTGTGTGTAAAATGATGAAGGAAGTCCCCAAGTGATGATCACAAGCTGATCCGAGGGTTTTGATGCTGCCGGTTGAATCCAAGAGAGAGGGGAGGAGATTTGTGGTGGTGTTCTAGGGTTTTAGTGAGAGGGAGAGAGAGAAAGTGTGTGCGTAGGAGAGTGGGAGAGTGATGGAAATGTCAAAATGAGAGAAGGTTGGCGTGGGCATGGGTTTTATACTAGCTCCAAGTTGGTGCACCCTAATGGGTTCCGGATGGATTAAAGGAGGGGTGCGGCCCAAACGGCCCAACTGTTTACTCGAGACCGAGTGGTCTCGAGTCGGGTTCGCGGTCTCGGCCCACTACATACATATATATATATATATATACTACATATACATACTCAGTGCAAGGATCACATAGAATCATGAAGTCAAAACACAACTTTCATTTAATAACATATATACACACAATGTAATTACAAGATATTTGCTCGGAAAAACCTAGAGTGTCACAATTTCCCTTGATTTTCTTGACTGTATATCTCTTAAATGTCAACTTATACACATGTGGTTTAGTTTACGAAGATTTTTCAATGCCGAGAACCTCGATCAGAGAGTAAAAAAGGCATAAGGTTCACAATGGTGTAAAATTAAAATGGGATATACCGGGCTAGGATTTGAGTTACAGGAACAAGGGCCAAACCAACAACCCAAGAATGGAATCATCGAGCGAAAACACTTGACAACCTCCTAGAAGCAACTTTTCTTGCCAGTAGACCTTTCTATATCAATTCGGAATCCGATGTCGTCACTAAACACATTCCTTAAATTGTGGCCATTTGTTGAGGGTATTTTTGGTGTCTAATCTGCATATATATCACCATTGCCCTTGATTATCTTGACTGTATATCTCTTAAATTTCAACATATACACATGTGATTTAGTTTACGAAGATTTTTCAATGTCGAGAACCTCGATCAGAGAGTAAAAAAGGCGTAAGGTTCACAATGGTGTAAAATTAAAATGGGATATACCGGGGTAGAATTCGAGTTACAGGAACAAGGGCCAAACCAACCACCCAAGAATGGAATCGTCGAGCGGAAACATTTGACAACCTCCTAGAAGCAGATTTTCTTGCCACCAGACCTTTCTCCATCAATAAGGAATCTGATGCCGTCACTAAACACATTCCTTAAATTGTAGCCATTTGTTGAGTGTTTTTTTTGGTGTCTGATCCGCATATATATCACCATTGCCCTTGATTTTCTTGACTGTATATCTCTTAAATGTCAACATATACACATGTGATTTAGTTTACGAAGATTTTTCAATGCCGAGAACCTCGATCAGAGAGTAAAAAAGGCATAAGGTTCACAATGGTGTAAAATTAAAATGGGATATACCGGGCTAGGATTCGAGTTACAGGAACAAGGGCCAAACCAACCACCCAAGAATGGAATCGTCGTGCGAAAACACTTGACAACCTCCTAGAAGCAGCTTTTCTTGCCACCAGACCTTTCTATATCAATTCGAAATCCGATGCCGTCACTAAACACATTCCTTAAATTGTAGCCATTTGTTGAGGGTTTTTTTTGGTGTCTAATCCGCATATATATCACCATTGCCCTTGATTTTCTTAACTGTGTATCTCTTAAATGTCAACATATACACATGTGATTTAGTTTACGAAGATTTTTCAATGTCGAGAACCTCGATCAGAGAGTAAAAAAGGCGTAAGGTTCACAATGGTGTAAAATTAAAATGGGATATACCGGGCTAGAATTCGAGTTACAGGAACAAGGGCCAAACCAACCACCCAAGAATGGAATCGTGGAGCGAAAACATTTGACAACCTCCTAGAAGCAGCTTTTCTTGCCACCAGACCTTTCTATTTCAATTCGGAATCCGATGTCATCACTAAACACATTCCTTAAATTGTAGCCATTTGTTGAGGGTTTTTTTTGGTGTCTAATCCGCATATATATCACCATTGCCCTTGATTTTCTTGACTGTATATCTCTTAAATTTCAACATATACACATGTGATTTAGTTTACGAAGATTTTTCAATGCCGAGAACATCGATCAGAGAGTAAAAAAGGCACAAGGTTCACAATGGTGTAAAATTAAAATGGGATATATCGGGCTAGGATTCGAGTTACAGGAACAAGGGCCAAACCAACCACCCAAGAATGGAATCATCGAGCAAAAACATTTGACAACCACCTAGAAGCAGCTTTTCTTGCCACCAGACCTTTCTCCATCAATTAGGAATCTGATGCCGTCAATAAACACATTCATTAAATTCTAGCCATTTGTTGAGTGTTTTTTTTGGTGTTTAATCCGCATATATATCACCATTGCCCTTGATTTTCTTGACCGTATATCTCTTAAATGTTAACATATACACATGTGATTTAGTTTACGAAAATTTTTCAATGCCGAGAACCTCGAGCAGAGAGTAAAAAAGGCATAAGGTTCACAATGGTGTAAAATTAAAATGAGATATACCGGGCTAGGATTCGAGTTACAGGAACAAGGGCCAAACCAACCACCCAAGAATGGAATCGTCGAGCGAAAACACTTGACAACCTCCTAGAAGCAGCTTTTCTTGCCACCAGACCTTTCTATATCAATTCGGAATCCGATGTCGTCACTAAACACATTCCTTAAATTGTAGACATTTGTTGAGGGTTTTTTTTGGTGTCTAATCCGCATATATATTACCATTGCCCTTGATTTTGTTGACTGTGTATCTCTTAAATGTCAACATATACACATGTGATTTAGTTTACGAAGATTTTTCAATGTCGAGAACCTCGATCAGAGAGTAAAAAAGGCGTAAGGTTCACAATGGTGAAAAATTAAAATGGGATATACCGGGCTAGAATTCGAGTTACAGGAACAAGGGCCAAACCAACCACCCAATAATGGAATCGTCGAGCGAAAACATTTGACAACCTCCTAGAAGCATATTTTCTTGCCACCAGACCTTTCTTCATCAATTAGGAATCTGATGCCGTCACTAAACACATTTCATAAATTGTAGCCATTTGTTGAGTGTTTTTTTGGGGTCTAATCCGCATATATATCACCATTGCCCTTGATTTTGTTGACTGTATATCTCTTAAATTTCAACATATACACCTGTGATTTTGTTTACGAAGATTTTTCAAAGCCGAGATCCTCGATCAAAGAGTAAAAAAAAAGCGTAAGGTTCACAATGGTGTAAAATTAAAATGGGATATACCGGGCTAGGATTCGAGTTACAGGAACAAGGGCCAAACCAACCACCCAAGAATGGAATCGTCGAGCGAAAACATTTGACAACCTCCTAGAAGCAGCTTTTCTTGCCACCAGACCTTTCTCCATCAATAAGGAATCTGATGCGTCACTAAACACATTTCCTTAAATTGTAGCCATTTGTTGAGTGTTTTTTTTGGTGTCTAATCCGCATATATATCACCATTGCCCGTGATTTTCTTGACTTTATATCTCTTAAATGTCAACATATACACATGTGATTTAGTTTACGAAGATTTTTCAATGCCGAGAACCTCGATCAGAGAGTAAAAAAGGCACAATGTTCACAATGGTGTAAAATTAAAATGGGATATACCGGGCTAGGATTCGAGTTACAGGAACAAGGGCCAAACCAACCACCCAAGAATGGAATCGTCGAGCGAAAACATTTGACAACCTCCTAGAAGCAGCTTTTCTTGCCACCAGACCTTTCTCCATCAGTAAGGAATCTGATGCGTCACTAAACACATTCCTTAAATTGTAGCTATTTGTTGAGTGTTTTTTTTTTTGTGTCTAATCCGCATATATATCACCATTGCCCGTGATTTTCTTGACTTTATATCTCTTAAATGTCAACATATACACATGTGATTTAGTTTACGAAGATTTTTCAATGCCGAGAACCTCGATCAGAGAGTAAAAAAGGCACAAGGTTCACAATGGTGTAAAATTAAAATGGGATATACCGGGCTAGGATTCGAGTTACAGGAACAAGGGCCAAACCAACCACCCAAGAATGGAATCGTCGAGCGAAAACACTTGACATCCTCCTAGAAGCAGCTATTCTTGCCACCAGACCTTTCTCCATCAATTAGGAATCTAATGCCGTCACTAAACACATTCCTTAAATTGCAGCCATTTGTTGAGTGGTTTTTTTTTTCTGGTGTCTAATCCGCATATATATCACCATTGCCCTTGATTTTCTTGACTGTATATCTCTTAAATGGCAACATATACTCGTGTGATTTAGTTTACGAAGATTTTTCAATGCCGAGAACCTCTATTAGAGAGCAAAAAAAAGGCGTAAGGGTCACAATGGTGTAAAATTAAAATGGGATATACCGGGCTAGGATTCAAGTTACAGGAACAAGGGCCAAACCAACCACCCAAGAATGGAATCGTCGAGCGAAAACACTTGACAACCTCCTAGAAGCAGCGTTTCTTGCCACCAGACCTTTCTCCAACAATTAGGAATCTGATGCCGTCACTAAATACGTTCCTTAAATTGTAGCCGTTTGTTGAGTGCTTTTTTTTTGGTGTCTAATCCGCATATATATCACCATTGCCCTTGATTTTCTTTACTGTATATATCTCTTAAATGTCAACATATACATGTGTGATTTAGTTTTCAAAGATTTTTCAATTCCGGGAACCTCGATCAGAGAGTAAAAAAGGCGTAAGATTTACAATGGTGTAAAATTAAAATGGGATATACCGGGCTAGGATTCGAGTTACAGGAACAAGGGCCAAACCAACCACCCAAGAATGGAATCGTCGAGCGAAAACACTTGACAACCTCCTAGAAGCAGCTTTTCTTGCCACTAGACCTTTCTATATCAATTCGGAATCCGATGCCGTCACTAAACACATTCCTTAAAATGTAGCCATTTGTTGAGTGGTTTTTTTGGGGTCTAATCCGCATATATATCACCATTGCCCTTGATTTTCTTGACTGTATATCTCTTAAATGTCAACATATACACGTGTGATTTAGTTTACGAAGATTTTTCAATGCCGAGAACCTCCATCAGATAGTAAAAAAGGCGTAAGGTTCACAATGGTGTAAAATTAAAATGGGATATACCGGGCTAGGATTCGAGTTACAGGAACAAGGGCCAAACCAACCACCCAAGAATGGAATCGTCGAGCGAAAACACTTGACAACCTCCTAGAAGCAGCTTTTCTTGCCACTAGACCTTTCTATATCAATTCGGAATCCGATGCCGTCACTAAACACATTCCTTAAAATGTAGCCATTTGTTGAGTGGTTTTTTTGGGGTCTAATCCGCATATATATCACCATTGCCCTTGATTTTCTTGACTGTATATCTCTTAAATGTCAACATATACACATGTGATTTAGTTTACGAAGATATTTCAATGCCGAGAACCTCGATCAGAGAGTAAAATAGGCACAAGGTTCACAATGGTGTAAAATTAAAATGGGATATACCGGGCTAGGATTCGAGTTACAGGAACAAGGGCCAAACCAACCACCCAAGAATGGAATCGTCGAGCGAAAACACTTGACAACCTCCTAGAAGTAGCTTTTCTTGCCACCAGACCTTTCTCCATCAATTAGGAATCTTATGCCGTCACTAAAAACAATCCTTAAATTGTAGACATTTGTTGAGTGTTTTTTTTTTTGGTCTAATCCGCATATATATCACCATTGCCCTTGATTTTCTTGACTGTATATCTCTTAAATGTCAACATATACACGTTTGATTTAGTTTAAGAAGATTTTTCAATGCCGAGAACCTCGATCAGAGAGTAAAAAAAAGCATAAGGTTCACAATGGTGTAAAATTAAAATGGGATATACCGGGCTAGGATTCGAGTTACAGGAACAAGGGGCAACCCAACCAACCAAGAATGGAATCGTCGATCGAAAACACGTGACAACCTCCTAGAAGCAGCTTTTCTTGCCACCAGACCTTTCTCCATCAATTAGTAATCTGATGCCGTCACTAAACACATTCCTTAAATTGTAGCCATTTGATGAGTGTTTTTTTTTGTGTCTAATCCGCATATATATCACCATTGCCCTTGATTTTCTTGACTGTATATCTCTTAAATGGCAAGATATACACGTGTGATTTAGTTTACGAAGATTTTTCAATGCCGAGAACCTCAATCAGAGAGTAAAAAAGGCGTAAGGTTCACAATGGTGTAAAATTAAAACGGGATATACCGGGCTAGGATTCGAGTTAGAGGAACAAGGGCCAAACCAACCACCCAAGAAAGCAATCGTCGAGCGAAAACACTTGACAACCTCCTAGAAGCAACTATTCTTGCCACCAGACCTTTCTCCATCAATTAGGAATCTGATGCCGTCACTAAACACATTCCTTAAATTGTAGCCATTTGATGAGTGTTTTTTTTTGGTGTCTAATCCGCATATATATCACCATTGCTCTTGATTTTCTTGACTGTATATCTCTTAAATGTCAACATATACATATGTGATTTAGTTTACGAAGATTTTTCAATGCGGAGAACCTCGATCAGAGAGTAAAAAAGGCGTAAGGTTCACAATGGTGTAAAATTAAAATGGGATATACCGGGCTAGGATTCGAGTTAGAGGAACAAGGGCCAAACCAACCACCCAAGAAAGCAATCGTCGAGCGAAAACACTTGACAACCTCCTAGAAGCAACTATTCTTGCCACCAGACCTTTCTCCATCAATTAGGAATCTGATGCCGTCACTAAACACATTCCTTAAATTGCAACCATTTGTTGAGTGGTTTTTTTTTCTTGGTGTCTAATCCGGATATATATCACCATTGCCCTTGATTTTCGTGACTGTATATATCTTAAATGGCAACATATACACGTGTGATTTAGTTTACGAAGATTTTTCAATGCCGAGAACCTCTATCAGAGAGCAAAAAAAAGGCGTAAGGTTCACAATGGTGTAAAATTAAAATGGGATATACCGGGCTAGGATTCGAGTTACAGGAACAAGGGCCAAACCAACCACCCAAGAATGGAATCGTCGAGCGAAAACACTTGACAACCTCCTCGAAGCAGCGTTTCTTGCCACCAGACATTTCCCCAACAATTAGGAATCTGATGCCATCACTAAATACGTTCCTTAAATTGTAGCCGTTTGTTGAGTGCTTTTTTTTTGGTGTCTAATCCGCATATATATCACCATTTCCCTTGATTTTCTTGACTGTATATATCTCTTCAATGTCAACATATACATGTGTGATTTAGTTTACAAAGATTTTTAAATGCCGAGAACCTCGATCAGAGATTAAAAAACGCGTAAGGTTTACAATAGTGTAAAATTAAAATGGGATATACCGGGCTAGGATTCGAGTTACAGGAACAAGGGCTAAACCAACCACCCAAGAATGGAATCGTCGAGCGAAAACACTTGACAACCACCTAGAAGCAGCTTTTCTTGCCACTAGACCTTTCTATATCAATTCGGAATCCGATTTCGTCACTAAACACATTCCTTAAAATGTAGCCATTTGTTGAGTGGTTTTTTTAGGGTCTAATCCGCATACATATCACCATTGCCCTTGATTTTCTTGACTGTATATCTCTTAAATGTCAACATATACACGTGTGATTTAGTTTACGAAGATTTATCAATGCCGAGAACCTCGATCAGATAGTAAAAAAGGCGTAAGGTTCACATTGGTGTAAAATTAAAATGGGATATACCGGGCTAGAATTCGAGTTACAGGAACAAGGGCCAAACCAACCACCCAAGAATGGAATCGTCGAGCGAAAACACTTGACAACCTCCTAGAAGCAGCTTTTCTCGCCACCAGACATTTCTCCATCAATTAGGAATCTTATGCCGTCACTAAACACAATCCTTAAATTGTAGACATTTGTTGAGTGTTTTTTTTTGGTCTAATCCGCATATATATCACCATTTCCCCTGATTTTCTTGACTGTATATCTCTTAAATGTCAACATATACACGTTTGATTTAGTTTACGAAGATTTTTCAATGCCGAGAACCTCCATCAGAGAGTAAAAAAAAGCTTAAGGTTCACAATGGTGTAAAATTAAAATGAGATATATCGGTTTAGGATTCGAGTTACAGGAACAAGGGCCAAACCAACCACCCAAGAATGGAATCATCGAGCGAAAACACTTGACAACCTCCTAGAAGCAGCTTTTCTTGCCACCAGACCTTTCTCCATCAATTAGGAATCTGATGCGGCACTAATCACATTCCTTAAATTGTAGCCATTTGTTGAGTGTTTTTTTTGGTGTCTAATCCGCATATATATCATCATTGCCCTTGATTTTCTTGACTGTATATCTCTTAAATGTCAACATATACACCTGTGATTTAGTTTACGAAGATTTTTCAATGCCGAGAACCTCGATCAGAGAGTAAAAAAGGCCTAAGGTTCACAATGGTGTAAAATTAAAATGAGATATACCGGGCTAGGATGCGAGTTACAGGAACAAGGGCCAAACCAACCACCCAAAAATGGAATCGTCGAGCGAAAACATTTGACAACCTCCTAGAAGCAGCTTTTCTTGCCACAAGACCTTTCTCCATCAATTAGGAATCTGATACCATCACTAAACACATTCCTTAAGTTGTAGCCATTTGTTAAGTGTTTTTTTTTGTTTCTAATCCGCATATATATCACCATTGCCCTTGATTTTCTTGACTGTATATCTCTTAAATGTCAACATATACACGTGTGATTTAGTTTACGAAGATTTTTCAATGCTGAGAACCTCCATCAGAGAGTAAAAAAGGCATAAGGTTCACAATGGTGTAAAATTATAATGGGATATACCGGGCTAGGATTCAAGTTACAGGAACAAGGGCCAAACCAACCACCCAAGAATGGAATCGTCGAGCGAAAACACTTGACAACCTCCTAGAAGCAGCTTTTCATGCCACCAGACCTTTCTCCATCAATTAGGAATCTGATGCCGTCACAAAACACATTCCTTAAATTGTAGCCATTTATTGAGTGTTTTTTTTGGGTGTCTAATCCGCATACATATCACCATTTCCCTTGATTTTCTTGACTGTATATCTCTAAAATGTCAACATATACACGTGTTATTTAGTTTACGAAGATTTTTCAATGTCGAGAACCTCGACCAGAGAGTAAAAAAGGCGTAAGGTTCACAATGGTGTAAAATTAAAATGAGATATACTGGGCTAAGATTCGAGTTACAGGAATAAGGGCCAAACTGACCACCTAAGAATGGAATCGTCGATCAAAAACACTTGACAACCTCCTTGAAGCAGTTTTTCTTACCACCAGACCTTTCTCCATCAATTAGGAATCTGATGCCGTCACTAAACACATTCCTTAAATTGTAGCCATTTGTTGAGTGTTTTTTTTTGTATCTAATCCGCATATATATCACCATTGCCCTTGATTTTCTTGACTGTATATCTCTTAAATGTCAACATATACACGTGTGATTTAGTTTACGAAGATTTTTCAATGCCGAGAACCTCGATCAGAGAGTAAAAAAGGCGTAAGGTTCACAATGGTGTAAAATTATAATCGAATATACCGGGCTAGGATTCGAGTTACAGGAAAGAGGGCCAAACCAACCACCCAAGAATGGAATCATCGAGGGAAAACACTTGACAACCTCCTAGAAGCAGCTTTTCTTGCCACTAGACTTTTCTCCATCAATTAGGAATCTGATGCCGTCACTAAACACATTCCTTAAATTGTAGCCATTTGTTGAGTGTTTTTTTTTTGGGTGTCTAATCCTCATACATATCACCATTTCCCTTGATTTTCTTGACTGTATATCTCTTAAATGTCAACATATACACGTGTTATTTAGTTTACGAAGATTTTTCAACGCCGAAAACCTCGACCAGAGAGTAAAAAGGGCGTAAGGTTCACAATGGTGTAAAATTAAAATGAGATATACCGGGCAAGGATTCGTGTTACAAGAACAGGGGCCAAACCAACCACCAAAGAATGGAATCGTCGAGCAAAAACACTTGACAACCTCTTAGAAGCAGCTTTTCTTGCCAGCAGACCTTTCTCCATCAATTAGGAATCTGATGTAGAAGCATCTTTTCTTGCCACCAGACCTTTCTCCATCAATTAGGAATCTGATGCGTCACTAAACACATTCCTTAAATTGTAGCCATTTGTTGAGTGTTTTTTTTGGTGTCTAATCAGCATATATATCACCATTGCCCTTGATTTTTCTTGACTGTATATCTCTTAAATGTCATGATACACACGTGTGATTTAGTTTACGAAGATTTTTCAATGCCGAGAACCTCGATCAGAGAGTAAAAAAGGCGTAAGGTTCACAATGATGTAAAATTAAAATGGGATATACCGTGCTAGGATTTGAGTTACTGGAACAAGGGCCAAAACAACCACCCAAGAATGGAATCGTCAAGCGAAAACACTTGACAACCGTCTAGAAGCGGCTTTTCTTGCCACCAGACCTTTCTCTATCAATTTGGAATCTGATGCCGTCACTAAACACATTCCTTAAATTGTAGCCATTTGTTGATTGTTTTTTTGGTGTCTAATCCGCATATATATCACCATTGCCCTTGATTTTCTTGACTGTATATTTCTTAAATGTCAACATATACAGGTGTGATTTAGTTTACGAAGATTTTTCAATGTCGAGAACTTCGATGAGATAGTAAAAAAGGCGTAAGGTTCATAATGGTGTAAATTAAAATGGGATATACTGGGCTAGGATTCGAGTTACAGGAACAAGGGCCAAACCAACCACCCAAGAATGGAATCATCGAGCGAAAACACTTGACAACCACCTAGAAGCAGTTTTTCTTGCCACCAGACCGTTCTCCATCAATTAGGAATCTGATGCCGTCACTAAACACATTCCTTAAATTGTAGCCATTTGTTGAGTGTTTTATTTTTGGTGTCTAATCCGCATATATATTGTTGGTGCATATGTCTGTCAACTTCGTCTTGTATCGAGTCTTGTAATAGATTAGATAGATCAGGGTACGAAGTACAAGAAAATTGAGAAACATGTGAGATGTGGCCATTTCGCACGAAATGGGAACGGCCAGTTCGCACGAAATGGGAAGGCCATTTCGTACGAAATGACATTGGTCATTTTGTGTGAGCCATCTCGTGCGAAATGGGCTTGCCTATAAATAGGTGCCTTGTTCAATTCATTTGTAACGTTTGGTTTCCGGTAGCGAAGCTCTGCCGAAGTGTCTCCAGCATTATAAAACGATCTGATATCAATACAAGAGACAGTTTAAGTGAATCTAAGTGCAAATCAGCTGAAATAACTCCGATACGTTTGTTTCCACCACTCGTATTGATTAGAACTCTTCTGAACGACTCGTTTTGGTCGTGTAAACGATCCTACAAGTGGTATCAGAACTTAGGAGGAAGAGTTCTTACCATTTCAGCTGAAATTTTCTGATTTCTACTCATTTTCTTCACATTTTTCAAAATTAAACAAAATTTATAGATAAAATGGCTTGATTTTCACATATAACGTGCGAAACACTGTTTTAACAAATCCTTGAAAGAATCAAACCTTAAATCGAAGAAAAACATGATCAATTTTGTCAAAAACTATCTGAAAATGTGACGTCAGCTCCATTCCGCACGAATTGGATATCAGATTGTTGGACTTTGCTTCCATTTCGCACGAAACGGGCCTTCATTTCGCACCAAGTGCCATTTCGTTTGAAAATACATTTCATTTCGTACGGATTGGTTAAGATTAGGTCCATTTCGTTTGAGGTTGAAATTCCATTTCGCACGAAGTGGGTAAATAGGTTTCAATTCGTTTGAACAGTGTCCATTTCGCTTGAAAGTCTTATTTCGTGTGAATCATCATCCATTTCGTTTGAAAAATCTGAGTTTGTGAAATTTTGATAACCGAATCATGGAGAACGAGTTCTACAATGCCTTTGCAACTCCAATGACTGTGACTCAGAGTACGATGCTAGAAAATGAAACGGGCACAACGCAAAAACCACCTAAGCTTATGAGTATTGAGGAATATAGTGGATGGGCAGAACGGTTTGAAAATTGGGTTCAAGCATATTACCTAGATGTATGGGAATATACTGAATTTCGATATATTAGACCAGTTAAGGACAACAGACAGAAGGTTGATATTAAAGATTTAAGTGTTGATGAGAAAAAGAAATACAAAAATGAAAAGATGATGGTTAGTCTTTTGCAACAAGCGATTAAGGAAGAAATCTTGATTTTACTTCAACATAACGGAAGTGCACATTCAATATGGAAAAATTTAAAATCAAAGTTTGTTGGAAGTAAAGAGATGATCAAGAACAAAATATCGCTCTTGAAGAAAGAATTTGATCTATTCCGTGGATTAGGAAATGAAAACACCAAGCAGATTATAGAAAGATATTGCAATTTCGTGATGAATATGAATAGATTGAACATCAATAAAGATAAAGAAGAATTGATTGAAAAGTTGGCCGATACATTACCACAAGATGTTTGGGGCACGTATCTTATGATGTTGAAGAATAAACCTGAATTTAACAATCTAACACTGAGTGAGTTTATTGAACAACTTGAAGCTCAAGAGATGGAACAACGCAAGTTAGCTAGAATGAAGAACTATGATGGTGAACAAGACATTGGTATGTATTACAAAGGTGGTACTAGTGATAAGACCAATATTGCACCAAAGATCGAAACTGCTTTCAATACAACAAGTTCTTCTGGAGGTTCATCTCATGGATTAAGTAGCAAAACTGGATTCTCTTTATATCCATCGTTTGATCCAAATTTTTCAGCAACCAAGAGTGGCAAAGTTCTACAATGCAACATTGCATTAAATCTTGAGAATGATCAAAATTACTCTGAAGAAGTAGCCAAAAATCATATGTCTTTGTTGGTGACTGTGTTAGAGTCTTATGGGAGTTTGGTTGCAGGAAGGATCGGAAATCCAATGTTGACAAAAGAGGATTACGATCAGATTGATGCTGAGGAGATGGAGTTAATGGATATAAAATGGTGTTTAGCAAGTGTGTTGAGAAGAGCTGAAAAGTTTAAACAGATTACTAGAAGATATGATTTTCGTGATGCAAATGTTTCTACTTTAGGATTTGATAAATCTAAAGTTACTTATTTTCGTTGCAGGGAAAAAGGGCATTTCAAGCGAGAATGCACAAACCGCGAAGCAAGTGGAACTCAAAATCCTTTTGGAAACAATGACTATTACCGGAAAGCGATTTATCATCAAGTTGCTCAACAGCCGTATCAACAACAATCATCACAAACTTCACAGGCAAGAAAGGAGATTGAAGAACCAAAGAAAGCTTATCTTATTAATCAAGAGGATGAAAGATTGCCAGAAGGTTTTAGCTGGGATAAATATTGTCTGGATGAAGAGATCTTAAAGGCTAAAGCTTTTGTTGCTAAAATCGTTGAAGACAGTGCTGATGATAATTCGTATTGGGCAGATAGTATGAAAGAACACTTAAAATATCTAACTGAGAGAGATGCGGAAAAGGCTCGAATGGAAAAGAAGAATGATGAAAAACAAGATGATCGTGATGATGATAATTCGTATTATGCAGAAAGAATGAAAGAGCTTTTAAAATTTCAAGCCGAGAGAGATGCAGAAAGAAGGAAAGATAAGAATGATGATGAAGAAGTCCGTGTAATCAAGAAGGAGGAGAAAGAAATTCCAACTTTCGAGATTAAAAAGGAAGCTGATGCAGAAAAGGTGTCTGAGAATTGTGAAAACTGTGAGATTCTGAAAAAATACAACAACGAGTTGATTCACAACATGAACAGGTTGAAAGAATCGTATGATGTTTTAAACAAAGCCATGAATCAATACAACGAGTCAAGCAGTGAACAAGCTACAGCCATGAAGACACTCAATGGAGCATACATGATAAAGCAGGAAATGGTCAATTATTACATTGACATGTGTGCTGAGCTTGAAAAGAAGTTAGAAACTCAAAGGATAGAAACTGAAAGAGTAAACAAGTTGTTGAAAAGTTACTCATGTTCTTCTTATGTAATTGACAGGATTTACCCTACAGTTGAAGGCATGAAGGCCTTTGAGGAAGAAACATCTGAAGAGAAGAATTCCGAAACAAAAGAGAAACCTGAAGAAAAGAATTCTGGTAAGAAACAAAGTGTCAGTTATAACAAGTGTCCACCTCCGCTTGAAAATGGATAATCTCCACGAAATCCTAATTCAGAAAGAGTAAAAAAGGCAACCAACTTACAGTGGGAATCTGAACCTTCAGATAACTTGCCAGACAACATTGATGTCACTTTCACATCATCCGACACTGATCATGAGTCCGAGATAATTAAGAAAGTGGTCGATCAGGTGTTGGATAAAGATGAAACGGAGGAGACAAAATCAGATTCAAAGTCTGAGTCCGACACTTCAAGTCCAACAGCCAAAAAGGGCAAACGGGCTTATAATAAAGAATTTTTGTTATCACAAAATAATTTGAATGACGAAACATTTAAAGTAGCATATACTTTGAATGATTCTGACAAATTATATTCTGATGAAGAATTTCCAATAAGTGGTGTCAAAACTGAAATGATCAAAAAGGTTTTTAAACTAACAGAAATTAACATTTCTAAAATAAAAGATGTAAATCGTGCTGAAAAACCTAAACCTTACACCTCAAGAGTTCAACAAAGGTTAAACAAGAAAAAAGGTTACAGTTCTGGTTCAGGTTATCGAAAGAAACCAAACCATAACGGTAATTTTAAAAAGAAGGGATTGGGTTTTATTCCACCAGAAAATCATAAAAATGAAAAAACTTATAAACCAAAAACTGTTTTTGTTTCAGGAACATCTTCTGAAGAGGAAAAAGAGCATTTGTTCAGAAAGCAGACAAACAAAGAATTCCTTGCAAAGAAGCAAGAGGAAATGAAGAAAGATGTTACTCAACAGAAGAAAGAGACAAGAACCTGTTATAACTGCAAAGTAGTTGGTCACATTGCCCGAAACTGTTCAAAGGCAATTAATACAAAACAGGGAGTCTCTGAAAAACTCAAAGAAAAAGTTGTTGAGAAAACCAAACCACCAACCAAAAAATTTAAAGTTTTTGAAAATTCAACATTTGAGGTTGGTGACTGTTCAAAAAGTTTTTACAAAATAAAAATGAATCTTAACAACCAAAGGTGGGTAGTTAAGAAATCAGAGGATAGTTCTAGCGATGATTCTGATTCATCAAAATCAGAGGAGCTATTTTCTGGCGATGAATCTGACTCGTCAAAGTCAGAGGAGCCACAAGTTGAGCTAAAATGTGAAAAGTCAGTGCCGCCAATGGATGATGCAAACTTTCCACCATTGCGGGCTGAAAATTTTAAACAGAAAATTGGAAAAGTTGAGATTTCAAATCAATTTTTTTCTGAAAAGAAAGAATTTGATGTTGAAAAAGCCTTTAACCGCAAAGTGAAACATATTTTTAGAAAAATGGTTGACGGAAAGGTCAAATGGGTAAAGGAATTTTATGAAAAGAAAACGAGTAAACCAGATGAAGATGGTTCACCCCAAGTTAGTAACTGGGATAGAACCTATCACGACTAAAAATCTGGACTTGCCGAAGCTCCCAAGCTGGTAATCGTGGAGCAGGAATCGGCATCTCTCTCAAACCTCAAAACTGTCATATTTCGACTTACAAAGTGGTATTGTTGATAAAGTACCTACAAGTGGTTAATCAAGGTCATTAAGTTGAACTTGATTTAACTGTCATTCAAATGGTAATTTGGAAAACAAAGTGATGAATAAATCCCCGATCTTACAATGGTATCAACAAAACTAATTTTCCAGAAAAACCATTTCATTAAAACAAACTTAAGTGTTTTGAAATCATAATGGGAAAATAGTTTGTTGTCAGGGGGAGTTCTGATTGTTTATGCCAAGTGGATGGCAAATTGAAGCATTTCACATCGGTTTGTCAAATTTTTTTTAAATGATTTTGAATTTTAGGGGGAGTAAAAATTTGAAAAAGCCAAAAACATGATAAATTCAAAAATGAGTTTTGTTGTGAAAAAGAGGAAATGATAGTACATCAGTGGACTATCATAGCACGCTAAAGAAATAGAAAGTTAAAATGTGATAAACGGTCTCACTAAAGATGTGACGATAGGCTCAGCTAGACTAGTAGATTTGCGATAACGATAAAAACTTAAATGAAAAAGCCTAGTTCTAGTGGGAAACACGGTTGAAAGCATAGTACTTAGTTTTATCCTTCGTGACTGTGTACCTACTCGGTAATCGCTGAATGCTAAAAGAGCATAAAAACCGGTCAGTTTGTGAATTTTCACAACTTGCTGAAAAAGTCATTGTGATTGTGCATTTCATTTTGCAAAGATTTAAACTTGTTTGATTTCTTTATTTTGTTTAAGCATTAGACATCCTCTGCGTATACGTGAGGATCGAACTGGATGTTAGTGCCTGAACATTCTGCTTTATTTTTCTTGGTGTTTCGTTTAAATCTTGGATCACCTCTGCGTATATGTGAATATCGAACTGGTGGTTAAGATCTAAACATTTTCAACTTATTTTTATTTCTTGTTAATGTTTAAACATTCTGCGTTGTTTTTTGCACATATCACAGTTGATGAAAGTTTAAAGGCATTACTTGAGTCAGTGTATTGCATGATGAGGGGATATGCTGAGATCGTGGGGTCCATAAGAATTTAGTGCAAAATTAATATATCTTAACGTATCGGTAAGCATTTCGAAAGTTTTTAGATTGAGTTTAAGAGGACAACAATATCGTCAATCTACGCGAATCGTTTAGAACTTAAAGTGTTTAAAGCTCAACGGTGCTTGTGATTTGTCTTAAAAACTGATATGATCCTCTTACACAAACTCACAAAAATATTGTCTGTAAATATTTCTTTACTGTTCTTCTTATAATGTGTTTTAGCAATAAAATTTTGAAAATTCAAAAAGATTTTATTTCATCTTATTTTCGAAAACTGATGTTGGAAAGCTGATTTTCAAAATTCCTAGTGCTAAACATGATGAACAACAGGTTTGGGAGAGTTTGTTTGAGATGACGAGTGAAGTTAAAAGTTTGAGAAAATTTGAGAAATGTCATAATTTAACAAATGATGTGTTGAGATTGTTTTTGACACGTGGTCAAAACAGAGAGTATAAATGTGAAATTAGGTTAAATTGAAAATGTCTCAAGTAGTTTCTATCCAAAACGTAAGAATTTTGAATTTAATTTTTGGGTAAAGAATTGTGCAGGTAAAGCCAGGTTACGATCTTAGAACCTGTGAGAGCTTGCAGATAGTGAATTCCAGACTGCAATCCCAGCTTATCGAAAGGGGGAGTCTGAAGACATCAAGAGGGAGTCTGAAGATGTGAGAGCCAGATTCAGAGAAGCTGCTGATGCTGAAGAACTTAAGGAATCAAGAGATCTGATCAAGAGAATTAGAGAGAGAATAGAGTCAGGTTGTGATTCTGAAAGAAAAAGAGAGATAGAGATTGATGATGCTTACAACGGAGAATTCTTTGGAGAGAGCGAGAAGACTGATAAAGACTGAAGAGTTGACATACCGAAGACTCGACACCGAAGACTTCGTAAACATCCAAGGGGGAGTCTGTTGGTGCATATGTCTGTCGACTTTGTCTTGTATCGAGTCTTGTAATAGATTAGATAGATCAGGGCACGAAGTACGAGAAAATTGAGAAACATGTGAGATGTGGCCATTTCGCACGAAATGGGAACGACCAGTTCGCACGAAATGGGAAGGCCATTTCATACGAAATGACATTGGTTATTTCGTGTGAGCCATCTCGTGCGAAATGGGCTTGCCTATAAATAGGTGCCTTGTTCAATTCATTTGTAACGTATGACTTCCGGTAGCGAAGCTCTGCTGAAGTGTCTCCAGCATTGTAAAATGATCTGATATCAATACAAGAGACATTTTAAGTGAATCTAAGTGCAAATCAGCTGAAATAACTCCGATACATTTGTTTCCGCCACTCGTATTGATTAGAACTCTTCTGAACGACTCGTTTTGGTCGTGCAAACGATCATACATATATCACCATTGCCCTTGATTTTCTTGACTGTATATCTCTTAAATATCAACATATACACGTGTGATTTAGTTTACGAAGATTTTTCAATGCCGAGAACCTCGATCAGAGAGTAAAAAAGGCGTAAGGTTCACAATGGTGTAAAATTAAAATGGGATATACCGGGCTAGGATTCGAGTTACAGGAACAAGGGCCAAACCAACAACCCAAGAATGGAATCGTCGAGCGAAAACACTTGACAACCTCCTAGAAGCAGCTTTTCTTGCCACCAGACCTTTCTCCATCAATTAGGAATCTGCTGCCGTCACTAAACACATTCCTTAAATTATTGCCATTTGTAGAGTGTTTTTTTTTGGTGTCTAATCCGCATATATATCACCATTGCCCTTGATTTTCTTGACTGTATATCTCTTAAATGTCAACATATACATGTGTGATTTAGTTTACAAAGATTTTTCAATGCCGAGAAACTTGATCAGAGAGTAAAAAAGGCGTAAGGTTCATAATGGTGTAAAATTAAAATGGGATATACCGGGCTAGGATTCGAGTTATAGGAACAATGGCCAAACCAACCACCCAAGAATGGAATCGTCTAGCGAAAACACTTGACAACCTCTTAGAAGCAGCTTTTCTTGCCACCAGACCATTCTCCATCAATTAGGAATCTGATGCCGTCACTAAACACATTCCTAAAATTGTAGCCATTCGTTGAGTGTTTTTTTGGTGTCTAATCTGCATATATATCACCATTGCCCTTGATTTTCTTGACTGTATATCTCTAAAATGTCAACATATACAAGTGTGATTTAGTTTACAAAGATTTTTCAATGTCGAGAACCTCGATCAGAGAGTGAAAAAGGCGTAAGGTTCACAATGGCGTAAAATTAAAATGGGATATAGCGAGCTAGGATTCAAGTTACAGGAACAGGGGCTAAACCAACCACCCAAGAATGGAATCGTCGAGCGAAAACACTTGACAACCTCCTAGAAGCAACTTTTCTTGCCACCAGACGTTTCTCCATCAATTAGAAATCCGATGCCGTCACAAAACACATTCCTTAAATTGTTGCCATTTGTTGAGTATTTTTTTTTGTGTCTAATCCGCATATATATCACCATTTCCCTTGTTTTTCTTGACTGTGTATCTCTTAAATGTCAACATATACACGTGTGATTTAGTTACGAAGATTTTTCAATGCCGAGAACCTCGATTAGAGAGTAAAAAAGGCGTAAGGTTAACAATGGTGTAAAATTAACATGGGATATACTAGGCTAAGATTCGAGTTAGAGGAACAAGGGTCAAACCAACCACCCAAGAATGGAATCGTCGAGCGAAAACACTTGACAACCTCCTAGAAGCAGCTTTTCTTTCCACCAGACCTTTCTCCATCAATTAGGAATCTGATGCCGTCACTAAACACATTCCTTAAATTGTAGCCATTTGTTGAGTGTTTTTGTTGGTGTCTAATCCGCATATATATCACCACTGCCCTTGATTTTCTTGACTGTATATCTCTTAAATGTCAACATATACACGTGTGATTCAGTTTACGAAGATTTTTCAATGCCGAGAACCTCGATCAGAGAGTAAAAAAGACGTAAGGTTCACAATGGTGTAAAATTAAAATGGGATATACCGGGATAGGATTCGAGTTACAGGAACGAGGGCCAAACCAGCCACCCAAGATTGGAATCGTCCAGCCAAAACACTTGACAACCTCCTAGAAGCAGCTATTCTTGCCACCAGACCTTTCTCCATCAATTAGGAATCTGATGCCGTCACTAAACACATTCCTTAAATTGTAGCCATTTGTTAAGTTTTTTTTATTTGGTTTCTAATCCGCATATATATCACCATTGCCCTTAATTTTCTTGACTGTATATCTGTAGGACCGGTTTTGACTCCGAAACGATTGCGAACCGAACTTGTGACGTGCGGAATCCGTACACGAACGTGACCTAAACACAAAAACGTACAAATAATATGATTCTATTGAAAGATATGACGAGTACAAGAACCTTGAATCACTTTCTCTCTCTAGATTCTCTCTCTAGATCTAGAGCTCTCTAAAACACCAAATGAGCAAAAGTTTTCATTCTAAAGTCTAAGGCTCTATTTATAGGCACAAGGTTATAAGGATTTCTCCTTATTTACAAGTTTGCCACCTTGCCCTTTTAACTACATATTACATCATAAAGTCTAGTATTCTTCATTTTCTGCTACGGTTCTGATTGACAGAGGCGATAGATATATACTGCACTAACAGACTCCCCCTTGGATATTGCCGCAGTCAATCTCGTAGCGTCTTGTCTTTTCTCTCTCGTTGAGTCTTCTTGAAACTTTGACGATATCAGCAACCATAGACTCCCTCTTTCTCGAACAGAATCCCCGTGGATCTGTCTTCAGGCTTACGTTGCTCTTCCTTTCCTTCAGACTCTTTTTCTTCAGGCTCCCCCTTTCGTCAAGCTTCCGTGCTTTTGGGATCGACACCTGGCTTTCCGGATACAAGCTCCTCTGGATAGTTATCTGGCTTCTTGAATCCACTCTTCCTCTTGCGTTGAGCTCGTCTTCAGACTCCCCCTTAGACTCAGCTTCCTGGATCGTAGTCTGGTATCATATCCGCAACACTCATACATTTATAAGGAACATCATTTCAAATTTCAGCATATCCAGGAATTGTAACCTGGCTCACTTACTCAAACTTTCTAAAATCACTCCCCCTATCAACAAACTTCTAGAATTTGTCAATTTCAGCGAAACGGATCAGAAACTGGCTCTTTTAACAATATAAGCATCCAAATCCCCCACAGTTAATCATCCAAGTCCAAACTAATGACCTTGGAGATATCACAAACTGTTTTTGAATTTTTGTTTAAAAATTTCAAGTTTCAAATTAATGAACTTGTTTTATTTTCAGAAACACAGTCAGCTTACTTATATTTTGACACTCAGCATCTCAGACATCAGTTGTCGAAAATAAAGCAGAAATCAAAATCTTTTTGTATTTTCTGAAAATATAAAGCAATAACGAAATATTTACAAACATATTTACAGACACTATTTTTGTTTGAGTTCGTGTCAGAGGATCATATCAGTTCATGACAAGTCACAAGTACCGTTGAGCTTAGTTACACATTAAGAATTAAACAATTCACTTAGATTGTCGATATACTGATCCACTTAAATTTTCACACAAACTTCAACTGATTCAGGATACGAATTAGATGTATTAAGAACTTGAACTCATTCATGTGTCCCACCTCTTGAATATACTCCCGTATCCAGATCTCAATATTCAGTCTTACAGGTGAGTATACCTAGATGATATCTATAAGGGGTTATAAATTATGAAGAATCATGAGAGCTCAGGTCAGAACTACCGTTCAGCAGAGAGATCATGACTCGACTTTTGAGTGTGTCCCCTTTAGAGGATCTTTTTTACAACAGCATTGATTAGCAATTTTATTGTCTCATCATTTATGTTGAGGGTGGAGCTGTATTTCAAGCATGCAGAAAGTATTATTCGAGGACTAGGTCAGAACTTCCATTCAGCAGAAGTCCTGGAATAATACCCCAGATATCACTGAGTATAAAGACCTAGTATATCAGAAAAAAGAATCTTTCAAACAAGATTTCAGGGGTTACCTATATATCCAAGTAGTGTTCCCCACGAAATAAGTAAATTTGAATTTAGGTTTATATCCCGAAAAAGTTTACTAAATGTGCAAAAACCTACCGACACATCCACGGTGAGATCGTTTAACACATTTTGACTTTCCAATTCTTTAGCGTACAGTGATAGTCTACTGATGTACTATCATTTCCTCTTTCTACACAAAAACTCATTTTTTAGAATTTTATCATGTTTTTGTCTTTTTCAAAATTTTCAAATGTTTTTGGATTTTCTGAAAATTCTTTCTCCCCCTAAAATGCAAAACCATTAAAAGAAAATTTGACAACCCGACGTAGATAGCTTTGTCTCGCCATCCATTTTCTGCTAACTGTGTCCTGTTTTGCAGAAAAAGCAGTAAATACCCCCATGATTTACAACACATTGATATTTTACAGTTTGAAAACCGTTTTTCAATCTTGTGAAATTAATCATGTTTGTTCAGCCGTGAGGGTTTCGACGTATTCAAGCAACATATTTTTGAAATTTTTTTTTAATTTTTGACAAAATTTTAAAACAAACATATTTTTGATTTTTCACATTTTTCAAAATAAAAAACATATTTTTGGTTTTTAACATTTTCAATTTTTAGGGTTTTTGAATATGGTTTATTTATGTACAGAAATTGATAAACTCCCTGTTTAACCAAACCAGGGTTCTGCAGCCTTCTCCTCCTGTGCCAGGCTGCTCATCAATTCTCTTCCTTGATAATCAAACTTCATGAGCACCTGCACATTTACACAAACTTGATTACTTGAATAATTTAGCCCAGGTCTGTTTGACCTTAGGCATTTCAACACAATACTCATTTAATAATGGAAAATTTTTGTCAAAATCTTTGTCATTTTTTACAAAAACTTTTTCATCTTTGATTTCAACTTTTTCTTCATTCACAGAAATCACTTGTTTCTTAACACTCCATTTTTGACCTTTCGAAGTACATCTTTTGTAAAAATGTGAATCTTTTTGAACATTTTGTTTTTGATCAACAACTTTTGGTTTCCAAAATTCTTGAGGTTTTGTCATATCAACTGATTTTTGCCAACTTTGCATTGTTCTAAATCTGGATGTGTGAAAATTTCCGGTCTGTCTTGAATCAAACTTACTCGAGTCTGATTTCCAATTTTGATTCAAAGCAAACTTGTTTGTGTTATACCTCCAAGTTTGTTTTGAATCAAATCTGGTAGACTTCTGTCTCACATCCTCAGACTTCTGTTTTTCAACATCAACAGGCTTTGTGTTTGGACACTTGCGTGCAACATGTCCAATTTGATCACATTTAAAACAAGTTTTCTTTGAAACATCCTTAGCCTGTTGTTGTTTCTTTTTCTGAGCATAGAACTCTTCAATGGACTGTTGTCCAAATTTGAGTTTTTCCTATTCTTTCAAACTTTTTCCTTGAACAAAACTCATCTTTTGTTGAAAATTTGATTTTTCATTTTGCTTCCAACTTTGTTTCTTCTTATAACCCAACCCAGCCTTCATATTTTTCTTCTTGAAACTAGGTTTCTTATAATATGTTTTGTGACCTTTACCAGCAAACTTTGAAATCTCAGATTTTTCAATTTCAACCATCTTAAAAACTTTGTCAATTTTATCTGCAATCACATTTTGAATCGGGAATACAATATCTAAGAATAATTTGTCCGATCCAATCATGGTATAAACCAATCCTTTTGAATCATCATTCAAACTTTTCTCTGATTTTGTGTTTTTCAGATATCCATCATGAAAATTACCTTCATTTTCATCATGTGATTCAGACTTACCTTTTGTAGACTCATCTTTCAAAACACTATCAACAACCTTACTTACCACCTCTGAATCATCAGCTTCATCAGATTTGGTGTAAGTCACATCGATACTTTCAGGTAATTGGTCAACTATGTTCAGACCTTTTGCCACCTTTTCCTCATCATAAAAAGTATAATTGTTTCTCAATGGTTGTGGTACCTGATGAAATTCTGAACCAATACCTTTTTTACACTTGTCAGTATCTTTGTTATCTGGTGTGATGTTGAAAATACATTCGAGAATGTACGAAGAGTTATGATAACTTTGAAGTTTGGTAACAATCTTTTCTTTTTCAGCTAGAATTTGTTTAAGATTAGCAATTTCATCAACACACTTGTTTAACTCAAGTTGCTTTTCTTTAAACTTTCTCTCATACATTTCTTTAGTGACTAAAGTTTCAGACAATCTTTGGTCAAAACATTTGACTTGGCTCTTCAAAGTATCATAAGCTTCTTGTACTCTCTGACTCGACCACTTCAAAGAATCATACTCTTTTTGAAAATCTTGAAATTTAGTTTCTTTTTCAACACAACTAACACATTTTGCTGTACACATTTGTTTATACACATCATTATCCTTTTCAAGATCTTGACACTTCTGTGTCAGACTTTCAACCTTTAGTTTCAAAATTTCTTCTTTTTCAATCATTTCTTTACATTTTATTTTGAAAACATTTTCAAGTTTGTTTGTTTCAATATCTTTTGTTTTTATAATGTCATCTTTTTCAGTACAAGCTTTGCACATTTCTATGCAAATCCTGCACTTGCTTTCATTGTTATCAACAATTTCAACATTCAATAAATCAGAAGATTCATTTACCTCAGTCTCTTTCAGCACCGGTTCTTCTGTCTGATCTTTCTCTTTGTTTTCCTCTTTTTCTTCTTTCTGTTCTTCTTCAATCTTCTGCTCCTCTTCAGCAACAAGCTTTACAATACTCTTTACTTCCTCTACCATCTTTTTCAACTCTTCTTCTTTTCTCTTCTTCATTTCTACCACCTTTGGTAGACTCGCTTCGCAAACTTCTTTAATTTTTTTCACCAAATCTGGCCAATATTCTTTTTCAGATAACCTTCTTGTGTTGAAAGTAGCCTGACTTGAAGCATATTTGTTACAGCTTCAAAATCCACCTTTGATGGGTCAACAACTGGATTACCCCGTGGATCCATGTAACATTCCAAATCATCATTCCATCTTTTGGCTCTCTGGGCTTCTTTGAATGATTCTCTGAATTTTTCAATTTCCCATCTCGCATAATCTATTTTCCACCATCTATCAGGATCAACCTCAGCTACAAATGCATATCCAACTGCATCTTCTTCAGGTAGAACTTGACTCCAGTCATAACCTTCATCATCATGAATAACTGCCAAAGCTCTTGATTTTTCTTCAGGTTGCTTCAATCTGGGAGGTTCAGATTTGTTCTGATGATAGATTGCTTTCTTATAGTAATCTTCCTTGAACGGATTAGCAGTATCATCAGCATAAGCATTTCTGCACTCACATTTAAAATGACCTTTCTGTTTGCATTTAAAGCATGTCACTTTGAATTTGTCTAAGCCTAACTTGGTAGACGGTCCACCAATAGACTGCCTTCCGGTAATTTCCATAAAACGTTGTGCCCTCCTCACTGCACTGGCCATACACCACCTTATGTCGATCTGTTCCATTTCCTCAGGATCTATCTGATCGTAATCTTCTTTTGTTAGGTTGGTGTTGCCTATCTTCCCTGCAACGAGACTTTCATACGATTCAAGCACAGATGCTAAGAAGACCATCTGTTGCTTTGCAGACTCCTCATTGAAATTTTGAGTATTCTTTAAATCTACTGCAATGTTGCATTGGAATACATTCTTTGATGCAGATTGGCTTGATGTTGTTGAAAAAGATACACTGTGAAAACCACTGTGAGGACTTTCATTGTTCTCGGAGTTTGAGCTTTCTGCCGAAAACGCTGTTCTTGGAGACCCAGCCTGTGGTACATTTCCTCTGTAGTATAACTCCACATTCTGCTGATGAACTGGATTGTTAACTTTAAATCTCTTTATCTCCAACTCATGACTTTCAAGTCTTTCGATCAACAAATCCACTGTTAACTCTTCAGGCTTGATTGTGTTTTTCAACATTAAGGCGAAGTATTGCCAATCTTGATCATTTGGCAATGAATCAAACAATTTATCAACCAGCTCCTCTTGAGTGTATGTGATTTTGTGTCTGGCCAGTTCCATCTTCAGATGTCAAATCTCTCGATCATTTTACAAACATATTCATTTTTCATGCAACCAAATAGACCAAACTCTTTACGTAACAATTTCTTTTTGTTTTTCACAATCTCATTACTTCCTACACATTTTTTCTCTAACGCTTCCCATAAATTCTTCGATGTTTTCTCATGTTCTAGTAGCGAAATTATATCTTCTCTCACTGACTGTTTTATCAATGTAATCATTCTGTATTCAGCTACAACATTTTTTATATCTATTTCTGTGAACTCTTTTTCATCTATTAACTCTCCTCCTTCCTTCACTGGTTCTGTATATCCATTTTTCAATTTTAACCAACTTTCAGGAGCGAAAGCTTTTACCCAACCCTCAAACCGATTTTTCCACCAGTTATAATCTTCAATCTTCATTAGCTTCGGTGGTTTCTATTGGCTTCCATACATGTTCTCATACTTCAAATTCTCTGAAATCTCCTTCGAATATTCTCTCATATCAGATCTTCTTTCTGTCGATTCTGAAGTGAACGCGTTGTAGAATGTGTTGTAAAATTCTTCACCGCTACTCGACATCTTCAAACAGTTTCTTGAATTTTCACTTTGTATATCTTCAATCACCTTCAAACAAACAATCAAACAATCAGTTTAAACGAACTGTATACGTAAAAGTGTGAGGGCGAAATTGGTCTAGGACTCGTGTCGAAGATTCGCGGATAAATGTTGTTTGGATGAAATCTCTAAATGAATGGGCCTGAAGACGAACTAATGAACCTTCCAAACAAATTGAATTACTTGGGCTGCAACTATTAGAACAAATACTGATTGGGCCGTTTGTTTTAATGAAACTATGAATAATTGCTTGGGCCGATGATTTTACATGAATCTCAACAAAAAGTAACCGACAATTTTGTTTATCACATGCACTGTTAACTGTGCTGACAATTCTTTGACTTCAACACTTTCACTTGTACACTAACCAATTTATGACTAATCCAATTAAATAATCTCACAAATGGCCGACAACAATGATGAGTGCTTCACATGCAAACTGAACTTTCAAAGGAATTTCTCATGCAATTTGTCAACATTAAATGATCTGACACAATTCTTTTATAACTAGTGGGCCGGTGAAATGCACAAGATTGGGCCGATAACCTTCGCATGCAATGTTTCAGTCAATATCCAACAAAATCAATTACCAACTAAAATCCTATTGGACCAATTATCAAGTGAATCTGATTGTTTTAATTTGATTGGGCCGATGAATATTAATCATGTGAACTGATAACCACTTTTAAACGGAAATAGACGAATGGCACTTTCAAACGGAACATGTTCAAACGGTTAGACACTTTCAAACAAACCACTTTCAAACGTGACCTTTCAAATGAACCACTTTCAAACGACACTTTCAAACGGTAATACAATAATATGTGGCTTTCAAACGTAACTTTCAAACGGAAGTCAGTTTTCAAACAAGGTTCTCAAACGGAATACATTCCTCAAACGGAATCAACCCAATGTTCAAACGGAATCTTTGCTTTTTCAAACGGAATGAGGCAGTTTTCAAACGGAATATGTCAATTTCAAACGGAATCTCGCTGTTTCAAACGGAATCGCACCTAAAAACTCGAATTTCTCCGAAACGGCTAGGAGTTTGAATCTGAAATTTGGTAGGGTTGTAGATCAGGTGTTTTCGCACAACATATCAAAAAATCAGCCGATTTGGAGCGTAAAAACCTGTTCAATTTGACGAAAATCAGTGAAAAACGTGATAAGAATGAAAAAGATGAAGAAATGATGCAATTCGGATCTGATTCTGCTGAAATCGAGTGAGAAATTATGTGTTTGATCCGTGCAATCGAGCTCCTGCTCTGATACCACTTATAGGACCGGTTTTGACTCCGAAACGATTGCGAACCGAACGTGTGACGTGCGGAATCCGTACACGAACGTGACCTAAACACAAAAACGTACAAATAATATGATTCTATTGAAAGATATGACGAGTACAAGAACCTTGAATCACTTTATCTCTCTAGATTCTCTCTCTAGATCTAGAGCTCTCTAAAACACCAAATGAGCAAAAGTTTTCATTCTAAAGTCTAAGGCTCTATTTATAGGCACAAGGTTATAAGGATTTCTCCTTATTTACAAGTTTGCCACCTTGCCCTTTTAACTACATATTACATCATAAAGTCTAGTATTCTTCATTTTCTGCTACGGTTCTGATTGACAGAGGCGATAGACATATACTGCACTAACAATATCTCTTAAATGTCAACATATACATGTGTGATTTAGTTTACGAAGATTTTTCAATGCCGAGAACCTCGATCAGAGAGTAAAAAAGGCTTAAGGTTCACAATTGTGTGAAATTAAAATCGGATATACCGGGCTAGAATTCGAGTTACAGGAACAAGGGTCAAACCAACCACCCAAGAATGGAATCGTCGAGCGAAAACACTTGACAACCTCCTAGAAGCAGCTTTTCTTGCCACCAGACTTTTCTCCATCAATTAGGAATCTGATGCCGTCAATAAACACATTCCTTAAATTGTAGCCATTTGTTGAGTGTTTTTTTTTTTTGGTGTCTAATCCGCATATATATCACCATTGCCCTTTATTTTCTTAACTGTATATCTCTTAAATGTCAACATATACACGTGTGACTTAGTTTACGAAGATTTTTCAATGCCGAGAACTTCGATCAGAGAGTAAAAAAGACGTAAGGTTCACAATGGTGTAAAATTAAAAAGGGATATACCGGGCTAGGATTCGAGTTACAGGAACAAGGGTCAAACCAACCACCCAAGAATGGAATCGTCTAGCGAAAACACTTGACAACCTCCTAGAAGCAGCTTTTCTTGCCACCAGACCTTTCTCCATTAATTTGGAATCTCATGTCGTCGCTAAACACATTCCTTAAATTGTAGCAATTTGTTGAGTGTTTTTTTTTTGTGTCTAATCCGCATATATATCACCATTGCCCTTGATTTTCTTGACTGTATATCTCTTAAATGTCAACATATACACGAGTGATTTAGTTTACGAAGATTTTTCAATGCCGAGAACCTCGATCAGGGTGTAAAAAAGGCGTAAGATACACAATGGTGTAAAATTAAAATGGGATATACCAGGCTAGGATTCGAGTTACTGGAACAAGGGCCAAACCAACCACCTAAGAATGGAATCGTCGAGCGAAAACACTTGACAACCTCCAAGAAGCAGCTTTTCTTGCCACCAGACCTTTCTCCATCAATTAGGAATCTGATGCCGTCACTAAACACATTCCTTAAATTGTAGCCATTTGTTGAGTGTTTTTTTTGGTGTCTAATCCGCATATATATCACCATTGCCCTTGATTTTCTTGACTGTATATATCTCTTAAATGTCAACATATACACGTGTGATTTAGTTTACAAAGATTTTTCAATGCCGAGAACCTCAATCAGAGAGTAAAAAAGGCGTAAGGTTCACAATGGTGTAAAAATAAATAGGATTTACCGGGTTAGGATTCGAGTTACAGGAACAGGGGTCAAACCAACCACCCAAGAATGGAATCTTCGAGCGAAAAAACTTGACAACCTCCTAGAAGTAGCTTTTCTTTCCACCAGACCTTTCTCCATCAATTAGGTATCTGGTGCCATCACTAACCACATTCCTTAAATTATAGCCATTTGTTGAGTGTTTTTTTTTCGTGCCTAATTCGCATATATATCACCATTTTCCTTGATTTTCTTAACTGTATATCTCTTAAATATCATCATATACACATGTGATTTAGTTTATGAAGATTTTTCAATGCCGAGAACCTCGATCAGAGAGTAAAAAAGGTGTAAGGTTCAAAATGGTGTAAAATTAAAATGTTATATACCGGGCTAGGATTCGAGTTCCAGGAACAAGGGCCAAACCAACCACCCAAGAATGGAATCGTCGGGCGAAAACACTTGACAACCTCCTAGAAGCAGCTTTTCTTGCCACCAGACCTTTCTCCATCAATTAGGAATCTGATGCCGTCACTAAACACATTCCTTAAATTGTAGCCATTTGTTGAGTGTTTTTTTTTGTGTCTAATCCGCATATATATCACCATTTCCCTTGATTTTCTTGACTGTATATCTCTTAAATGTCAACATATACACGAGTGATTTAGTTTACGAAGATTTTTCAATGCCGAGAACCTCGATCAGAGAGTAAAAAAGGCGTAAGGCTCACAATGGTGTAAAATTAAAATGGAATATACCGGGCTAGGATTCAAGTTACAGGAACAAGGGCCAAACCAACCTCCCAAGAATGGAATCGTCGAGCGAAAACACTTGACAACCTCCTAGAAGCATCTTTTCTTGCCACCAGACCTTTCTCCATCAATTAGGAATCTGATTCCGTCACTAAACAGATTCCTTAAATTGTAGCAATTTGTTGAGTGATTTTTTTTTTTGTGTCTAATCCGCATATATATCACCATTGCCCTTGATTTTCTTGACTGTATATCTCTTAAATGTCACCATATACACGTGTGATTTAGTTTACGAAGATTTTTCAATGCCGAGAACCTCGATCAGAGAGTAAAAAAGGCGTAAGGTTCACAATGGTGTAAAATTAAAATGGAATATACCGGGCTAGGATTCAAGTTACAGGAACAAGGGCCAAACCAACCTCCCAAGAATGGAATCGTCGAGCGAAAACACTTGACAACCTCCTAGAAGCATCTTTTCTTGCCACCAGACCTTTCTACATCAATTAGGAATCTGGTGCCGTCACTAAACACATTCCTTAAATTGTAGCCATTTGTTGAGTGTTTTTTTTTGGTGTGTAATCCGCATATATATCACTATTGCACTTGATTTTCTTGACTGTATATCTCTTAAATGTCAACATATACACGTGTGATTTAGTTTACGAATCTTTTTCAATGCCGAGAACCTCGATCAGAGAGTAAAAAAGGTTTAAGGTTCACAATGGTGTAAAATTAAAATGGGATATACCGGGCTAGGATTCGAGTTACAAGAACAAGGGTCAAACCAACCACCCAAGAATGGAATCGTCGAGCGAAAACACTTGACAACCTCCTAGAAGCAGCTTTTCTTGCCACCAGACCTTTCTCCATCAATTAGGAATCTAATGCTGTCACTAAACACATTCCTTAAATTGTAGCCATTTGTTGAGTGTTTTTTTGGTGTCTAATCCGCATATATATCACCATTTTCGTTGATTTTCTTAACTGTATATCTCTTATATGTCATCATATACACGTGTGATTTAGTTTACGAAGATTTTTCAATGCCGAGAACCTCACTCAGAGAGTAAAAAAGGCGTAAGGTTCACAATGGTGTAAAATTTAAATGGGATATACCGGGATAGGATTCGAGTTACAGGAACAAAGGGCAAACCAACCACCCCATAATGGAATCGTCGAGCGAAAACACTTGACAACCTCCTAGAAGCAGCTTTTCTTGCCACCAGACCTTTCTCCATCAATTAGGAATCTGATGCTGTCACTAAACACATTCCTTAAATTGTAGCCATTTGTTGAGTTTTTTTTATTTGGTGTCTAATCTGCATATATATCACCGTTGCCCTTGATTTTCTTGACTTTATATCTCTTAAATGTCAACATATACACGTGTGATTTAGTTTACGAAGATTTTTCAATGCCGAGAACCTCGATCAGAGTGTAAAAAAGGTGTAAGGTTCAGAATGGTGTAAAATTAAAATGGGATATACCGGGCTAGGATTCGAGTTACAGAAACAAGGGCCAAACCAACCACCCAAGAATGGAATCGTCGAGCGAAAACACTTCACAACCTCCTAGAAGCAGCTTTTCTTGCCACCAGACCTTTCTCCATCAATTAGGAATCTGATGCCGTCACTAAACACATTCCTTAAATTGTAGCCATTTGTTGAGTGTTTTTTTTTGGTGTCTAATCGGCATATATATCACCATTGCCTATGATTTTCTTGCCGGTAGATCTCTTAAATGTCAACATATACACGTGTGATTTAGTTTACGAAGATTTTTCAATGTCGAGAACCTTGATCAGAGAGTAAAAAAGGCGTAAGGTTCACAATGGTGTAAAATTAAAATGGGATATATCGGGCTAGGATTCGAGTTACAGGAACAAGGGCCAAACCAATCACCCAAGAATGAAATCATCGAGCGAAAACACTTGACAACCTCCTAGAAGCAGCTTTTCTTGCCACAAGACATTTCTCCATGAATTAGGAATCTGATGCCGTCACTAACCACATTCCTTAAATTATAGCCATTTGTTGAGTGTTTTTTTTGGTGTCTAATCCGCATATATATCACCATTTTCCTTGATTTTCTTAACTGTATATCTCTTATATGTCATCATATACACGTGTGATTTAGTTTACGAAGATTTTTCAATACCGAGAACCTCACTCAGAGAGTAAAAAAGGCGTAAGGTTCACAATGGTGTAAAATTAAAATGGGATATACCGGGTTAGGATTCTAGTTATAGGAACAAGGGCCAAACCAACCACCCAAGAATGGAATCGTCGAGCGAAAACACTTGACAACCTCCTAGAAGCAGCTTTTCTTGCCACCAGACCTTTCTCCATCAATTAGGAATCTGATGCCGTCACTAAACACTTTCCTTAAATCGTAGCCATTTGTTGAGTGTTTTTTTTTTGTGTCTAATCCGCATATATTTCACCATTGCCCTTGATTTTCTTCACTGTATATCTATTAAATGTCAACATATACATGTGTGATTTAGTTTACGAAGATTTTTCAATGCCGAGAACCTCGATAAGAGAGTAAAAAAGGTGTAAGGTTCACAATGGTGTAAAATTAAAATGGGATATACCGGGCTAGGATTCGAGTTACAGGAACAAGGGTCAAACCAACCACCCAAGAATGGATTCGTCGAGCGAAAAAACTTGACAACCACCTAGAAGCAGCTTTTCTTGCCACCAGACATTTCTCCATCAATTTGGAATCTCATGCCGTCACTAAACACATTCCTTAAATTATAGCCATTTGTTGAGTGTTTTTTTTTTTTTTGTGTCTAATCCGCATATATATCACCATTGCCCTTGATTTTCTTGACTGTATATCTCTTAAATGTCAACATATACATGTGTGATTTAGTTTACGAAGATTTTTCAATGCCGAGAACCTCGATCAGAGAGTAAAAAAGGCGTAAGGTTCACAATGGTGGAAAATTAAAATGGGATATACCGGGCTAGGATTCGAGTTACAGGAACAAGGGTTAAACCAACCACCCAAGAATGGAATCGTCGAGCGAAAACACTTGACAGCCTCCTAGAAGCAGCTTTTCTTGCCACCAGACCTTTCTCCGTCAATTTGGAATCTCATGCCGTCACTAAACACATTCCTTAAATTGTAGTCATTTGTTGAGTGTTTTTTTTTGTGTCTAATCCGCACATATATCACCATTGCCCTTGATTTTCTTGACTGTATATCTCTTAAATGTCAACATATACATGTGTGATTTAGTTTACGAAGATTTTTCAATGCCGAGAACCTCGATCAGAGAGTAAAAAAGGCGTAAGGTTCACAATGGTGTAAAATTAAAATGGGATATACCGGGGTAGGATTCGAGTTACAGGAACAAGGGTTAAACCAACCACCCAAGAATGGAATCGTCGAGCGAAAACACTTGACAGCCTCCTAGAAGCAGCTTTTCTTGCCACCAGACCTTTCTCCATCAATTTGGAATCTCATGCCGTCACTAAACACAATCCTTAAATTGTAGCCATTTGTTGAGTGTTTTTTTGTGTCTAATCCGCATATATATCACCATTGCCCTTGATTTTCTTGACTTTATATCTCTTAAATGTCAACATATACACGTGTGATTTAGTTTACGAAGATTTTTCAATGCCCAGAACCTCGATCAGAGAGTAAAAAAGGCGTAAGGTTCACAATGGTGTCAAATTAAAATGGGATTTACCGGGCTAGGATTCGAGTTACAGGAACAAGGGCCAAACCAACCACCTAAGAATGGAATCGTCGAGCGAAAACACTTGACAACCTCCTAGAAGCAGCTTTTCTTGCCACCAGACATTTCTCCATCAATTAGGAATCCGATGCCATCACTAAACACATTCCTTAAATTGTAGCCATTTGTTGAGTGTTTTTTTGGTGTCTAATCCGCATATATATCACCATTTCCCTTGATTTTCTTGAGTGTATATCTCTTAAATGTCGACATATACACGTGTGATTTAGTTTACGAAGATTTTTCAATGCCCAGAACCTCGATCAGAGAGTAAAAAAGGCGTAAGTTTCACAATGGTGGAAAATTAAAATGTTATATACCGGGCTAGGATTCGAGTTCCAGGAACAAGGGCCAAACCAACCACCCAAGAATGGAATCGTCGGGCGAAAACACTTGACAACCTCCTAGAAGCAGCTTTTCTTGCCACCAGACCTTTCTCCATCAATTAGGAATCTGATGCCGTCACTAAACACATTCCTTAAATTGTAGCCATTTGTTGAGTGTTTTTTTTTGTGTCTAATCCGCATATATATCACCATTGCCCTTGATTTTCTTGACTGTATATCTCTTAAATGTCAACATATACACGAGTGATTTAGTTTACGAAGATTTTTCAATGCCGAGAACCTCGATCAGAGAGTAAAAAAGGCGTAAGGTTCACAATGGTGTAAAATTAAAATGGGATATACCGGGCTAGGATTCAAGTTACAGGAACAAGGGCCAAACCTACCACCCAAGAATGGAATCATCGAGCGAAAACACTTGATAACCTCTTAGAAGCAGCTTTTCTTACCACCAGACCATTCTCCATCAATTAGGAATCTGATGCCGTCACTAAACATATTCCGCATATATATCACCATTGTGTAGGATCGATATTCGACCTGAATGAGTTGGACTTAGTCAAATCTAAGTCACTAGAATGGCGGAAACAATCTAGTAACTGAGAATCGGTGTTAGAATGTGAGTAGAAGCAGAGAAATACACTTTAATACTGGTTTCCATTGATATAAAAGGTTTTTACACGGTGAAAATTCAGCAGCACTTCGTGACAGCAATCTCCAATTCGTACCAAATGAAAACCCAACACCCCTATATATAGGAGAATGATTTCGCATGAAATGGCACATCCATTTCTTACGAAATGGCAACCTTTCATTTCGTACGAAATGGACATCACAAGTCCATTTCGTGCGAAATGGTACATATACAAAATAAACTTAACCTTTACACTTTGCACCCCTATTACAAGCTATTAGACACGACCTAGACTGTTGACATAGGCGATAGACATTATGTATCAACAAACTCCCCTTGGATATTGCCGGAGTCTTCAGTCAGGTTGTCTTCAGCACTTTCTTCACAAAGACTTGAACTTTTCCTCTCTCTGCTTCGGCTTTATCTTCAATAAACTCTTACTTCAGGCTCCCCCTTTCTTTAAGCTTTCGTGCTTTTGGGATCGTGTGACAACTCGTATTTCAGAACCTATCTTTGTACTTAGTGTAACATGTTTTGAAAGCTACGTGATTATGCGATGCATTGATTTACTGGAATGTTATGCTATATGTTATGTGAATGTGTGTAATGTATGTATGTACAATGTAATCGCACAACACTATTCGGATCGCACAAGCCCTTTTGGGCCGCACATCCTGTCTTCATTTACACACCATTCTCGGCCCACACTCCTAATACTCGAGATCAAAGGGCAACCCGAGGTAGGGTCCGGCCCACCCCCTTATGCGCATAACAATATGAGGATTGGTATAATCCTTATAATCTACAAAACACACAACACACACAAACCCTAGTTCTCTCCTCTTCTCCTTCCTTGTTCGACGGCAGCCCACCATTTGAAGCTCTTGTATCTCGCCCAAATCATCCATTCGATACTCCGGTTAGTGTTTTAACTATTGATTGTATGATGAGGGTGTAGTTCTATGTGTTTACATGATGATGTTGGTGATGGCATATGATTCGCATATAAATGTTAACTGATGAGATTAGTGTTCATAAAATCGACTCACATGTGTATTTGATAATGTTCATATGATTCAGAATTTTGCTTGTTATTGATCTAGAATCGGATACATGTTAATGGGCTGTTAATTTGCAAGTATTTGGACTAATAGTTGATTTGGCATGATGGGTTGTATGATGATTACCAGATTGTTAGTGTTACTTATAGGTATTCGAAGTCTTGGATAATCCGATTATATTTCTTGCATGATGATGTATTGTTCATGATTTGGATGTATTAGGGTTCATAAGAATTAATAGGCAAATGTTTATTTTGATCGAATGGATGTATGGTTGGTAACTGTTGGAAGTGATTGGTAAAGTCAAAGATGTAACGGATTAATGATTGACTGAATCGAATAATGGAAACAATATAACTGATTAGCATGATTTTCGGATAATAAAATAAATCGCACAAGATCTAATCTGATCGCACAAGCTCCTAATCGCACAAGCTGGGTACAATCACATAAAGCACTGTGTACAATCAGGATATGCATGATCGCACGGGGTGCCAACCTCCATTATCTCTGATCGCAAGCGATGCACAAATCCTTTGGCTCACGACTAGACATGAGCACAGCATATCCTCCGCAGATGGATGGGAAGACTGAACGCACCATCCAAACCCTTGAAGACATGCTTCGAGCATGTGAAATTGACTTTGGTAACGGCTGGGAAAGACACCTCCCGTTAGTGGAGTTTTCGTATAACAACATCTACCACACCAGCATCCAGGCTGCTCCGTTTGAGGCATTGTATGGACGTATATACCGACCACCTCTTTATTGGGCAAAAGTTGGCGACAGCCAAATCACTGGCCCAGAACTTATGGTAGACACAACTGAGAAGATTGCTCAGATACGACAACGAATGGCGGCGACTCGCGACCGTCAGAAAAGCTACGCTGATAAGCGCAGGAAACCACTCGAGTTCCAGGTTGGGGATCGAGTGCAACTCAAAGTCACACCTTCGAAAGGTGTTGTTCGTTTTGGCAAACGAGGCAAACTTAACCCGCGATAAGTTGGACCTTTCGAAATCATAGAGAAAATAGGCAAAGTGGCCTACAAACGGAACCTACCCGCAGAACTCAGTGGAGTTCACAACGTATTTCACGTGTCGAATCTGAAGAAGTGTCTGTCAGATGAGACCCTCATAGTTCCTCTTAAGGAGCTCACTATCGACAAGCAGTTGCGATTCGTCGAAGAACCTGTAGAGATCGAGACGCTAAGATTCTCAAGCGCACCAGAACACCTCTTGTTCGAGTTCGTTGGAACTCCCGTCGTGGCCCAGAGTTCACCTGGGAACGCGAAGACCAAATGAAGCACAAGTATCCCTAGTTATTTAAGAAAAGCGAAACCACTACTGAGACTGAAGCTACCACGAAATTTAGGGAGGAAATTCCAAACCAACGGGGGAATGATGTGACACCCCAGGAAAACTAGGAAACCATGCAACTTAACCAGTTCCTCAGTGAGTACGTGCTAAATTTCGGGACGCAATTTCTTTCAACTTGGGGATAATGTGACAACTCGTATTTCAGAACCTATCTTTGTACTTAGTGTAACATGTTTTGAACGCTACGTGATTATGCGATGCATTGATTTAATGGAATGTTATGCTATATGTTATGTGAATGTGTGTAATGTATGTATGTATAATGTAATCGCACAACATTATTCGGATGGCACAAGCCCTTTTGTGCCGCACATCTTGTCTTCAGTTACACACCATTCTCGGCCCACACACCTAATACTCGAGATCAAAGGGCAGCCCGAGGTAGGGTCCGGCCCACTCCCTTATGCGCATAAAAATATGAGGATTGGTATAATCCTCATAATCTACAAAACACACAACACACACAAACCCTAGTTCTCTCCTCTTCTCCTTCCTTGTTCGACGACAACCCCACCATTTGAAGCTCTTGTATCTCGCCCAAATCATCCATTCGATACTCCGGTTAGTGTTTTAACTATTGATTGTATGATGAGGTTGTAGTTATATGTGTTTACATAATGATGTTAGTGATGGCATATGATTCGCATATAAATGTTAACTGATGAGATTAGTGTTCATAAAATCGGCTCACATGTGTATTTGATAATGTTCATATGATTCGGAATTTTGCATGTTATTGATCTAGAATCGGATACATGTTAATGGGCTGTTAATTTGCAAGTATTTGGACTAATAGTTGATTTGGCATGATGGGTTGTATGATGATTACCTGATGGTTAGTGTTACTTATAGGTATTCGAAATCTTGGATAATCCGATTATATGTCTTGCATGAAGATTTATTGTTCATGATTTGGATGTATTAGGGTTCATAACAATTAATAGGCAAAGGTTTATTCTGATCGAATGGATGTATGGTTGGTAACTGTTGGAAGTGATTGGTAAAGTCAAAGATGTAACGGATTAATGATTGACTGAATCGAATAATGGAAACAATATAACTGATTAGCATGATTTTCGGATAATAAAATAAATCGCACAAGATCTGATCTGATCTGATCGCACAAGCTCCTAATCGCACAAGCTGGGTACAATCACATAAAGCACTGTGTATAATCAGGATATGCATGATCGCACAAGACCTGTGGATCGCACAAGACAGTGACGGTCGCACAAGTCTTGGGCCACACACAACTGTTTGAATTTTAGTGTGATATTGGGCCTTAAAGCCTAAATATCAGTCGCACAAGACAATTGTAATCGTACAAGGCCATATTAATCACACAAGGTTAAATGGATCGCACAAGTGATTATCTGTTGGGCCGTATAGATTTGGGTTGCATGTTTTGGGCCGGGAACCATTGGGCTTCATTATTGAATCGCACAAGACTATTGGGCTAATGAACTTGTGTGAGCCCAACCATCTGAGTCGCACAAGCTGAACATTATGTGTACTTAACTGTGAACGTGTTGAATGTGATCTTATGTGTTTGCCATGATCATTATGTGTCCGTAACCTATTAGCTTATGTGTAAACTTATGTGCGCTACTTGAACCTAGACCTGACTTGTATGGTAACCATGTTAGGACGTGGTTGACCCCTAGCTGCTCGATTGACCTTTTTGTTTATCTGCCGAGCAAACCAAGGTGAGTTCACACTTTCTACAAGGCATAGGATTTCTGGTGGTTTAGGCATGGGTTAAGAAACTAAAACGGAACCTACATATCCTCCTTGGGTAGGATATGTACCACCATCCTCCATAGGTAGGATGCCAATATTAATCCTACGTATTCTCCTTGGGTAGAATACGTACGTTCGTCCTCCTTGGGTAGGACAACAATCTTAAACTTACTAGACAAAACTCTATCATTAAGTCCCTCATTTTATATCGACTTAATCGCCGAGGCTGATGGCGAGCGGGTCATTAGTTAATAGCGCTATTAGGTTTGACAAACCTCACACCGTGCCGGTCAGACGGGCGTGTACTAATGGACTAAGGCAAACTGTCAATGATGATAGACATTGACGTAGGGCACAACTATTGTTCGCCAGTGGTCGATATGGTAACGGTCTAGTGGTTCACATGGGGAAACCCCCACTAATTATGGTTTGGGAAAGAAGGAATTGGTTAATCATATATTCATCTATGGGGTAACCCCCACGGCAAGTAAGCCAGCTAAAGAAAAACTATGTTTTTGAAACAACTTAAAACAAACACCCAACTGTGAACTCGGTCAACTTTGTTGTTGATTCGTTGTTGCATGCCTTGCAGGTCCTTAGGTGTTTAGCATTGGAACTTGCTATCTGGGAGGCTGGAGTGGTCATGGGTCGAAATACATGGAATCGCAACACAAGACTAACGGTTTTTGCATGCGGTTTATAAACACTTAATGAATGAATTAAGCTTCCGCTGTTTACTATGAATTAGTTGTAACATTGTAACACTTAATGTTAATAAACGAATGTTAGTGCATGATGTCTAAAGCCTACGTTTTAAGTTTAGGGTCTAAATATGTCATGATTGTATAGTACAGGGGTCAAATTGTAAGTTTAAGTTTATGTTTAAGGGGTTTAGCTTGAAGGTGGTACATGTCAAGTTCAAGAGAAACCTGATGATTAGTTTTCGCTTGAGACTGGTTCAAGCTAAACCCAGGGCCTATATATAGGTGTTAGTTGTTTCTCATTTGTAACAGTTCCATAGTTCTGGTGCCGAACGGCTGCTGGATTTTCAAGTCAATATTTGAATGAGAAACAGTGTTTAAAGTGATATTCTTCTGTTTTCTACTCCATTCTCTTTTATTCAACTTGTTTGTGTGATTCCGCCATATAAACAGTGGTATTTTGACTCAGATTGACTCATTTGATCGTCAATATCGATCCTACAATTGGTATCAGAGCCGGTCATGAGCCAATATACCTGAATCAAAGCATTTTTCTACACAAAATCTGATTTCTGGACTTTTACACGGACAAAATGGACTGAATTTTGGACAGTGTGTGTAAAACTGAGTTTTAACAAACCCTTGAGAATATCAGCTTAAAATTCGTAGTAAAACTTATAAAAATGGACTGAAAACCTGGTTTAGCTTGAACGAACTGTTGGGTTTCGCTTGAAAAAGTGGTGTTGTTTGAAGCGAAACACAAGCTTTCGCTTGAAAATTTCAGGTTTAGCTTGAAAAGTGTAAGGATATTTCAAGAGAAACTGACTATTGTTGTGGTTTTACTTGAAACCAGCTTTCGCTTGAAATATTCTGAGGTTTCTCTTGAATTTTGCTGAGGTTTCGCTTGAATCACAAGTTTCACTTGAAAATGGTTTTCATCTTGAAAACTGCTTTCGCTTGAGTATAGCTGATTTCTTAGAAAAGTCCATAGTGTTCGTGATACTGTTCGATCGTCTGATTTTGTGAAAAGTGTGTGTTTGAAAACCTAAAAAAAAAACTATTCGGTAAATCTAAAAATGGAAAATCAAGATTTTTACAACTTCTTCGCGGGCAGTGGTATGGTAGCTGGACAAACCTCGGGTAGTCTTATGCAAAACGTCAACATGGAGAATGAATTGGGAACGATGCAAAAGCCTCCCAAGCTTATGAACATAGATGAATATTCAGGATGGTCAGGCAGATTTAAGAACTGGGTTCAGGCTAACCATTTCGAATGCTGGATGAAGATAGAAGTGAAGTATGTTCCACCGGTTGATGGGAGAAATCAGGCGAAGGGTATTGGAAGTCTGACAGAGTCAGAACATAATGATTTCAAAGCCGAGAAAAAGATGATTAGTATTCTTCAGCAGGCTATCAAAGAGGATATTTTAGTGTTACTACAACATGAAGACAATTCTCAATCTATGTGGAATGCATTGAAATTGAAGTTTCAAGGTAGTGTGTCAATGATCAAGAATAAGAAGGCTTTATTAAAGAAAGAGTTTGATATTTTTACCAGCATGAAAGGTGAAACAACAAAGCAACTGATCGATAGATATTGCCATTTAGTACTTGAGATGAAGAGATTAGACAATGTAAAGACCAATGAAGAATTGATTGATAAGTTGTCTGATGCATTACCATATGAAGAGTGGGGCACGTATCTGATGATGTTGAAAAACAATTCAGATTTTGGGAATCTGAATCTTAGTGGATTCATAGAAAAGATTGAAGCTCAAGAGTTGGAGTTGCTAAAAATTAGAAAGATGAACTCAATGAATGTTCAACAAGATGTATCTTTGTACTACCGAAGCAGTACTCCAGTTACAACAAATCAGAGCCCAAAGATACAAACTGGTTTCAGTGCTGACACATCATCAAGTGTTTCATCAAATATTCCACAAACAAACAAGCCTTCACCATTTGCCAGCTACGAGCCAAACGTCAAAGCTCATCAAATTCAAACAATCAGGCGTATGTTTCTGGGATTCAATGCAACATTGCAGTAAATATCAAGAATGGGAATGAATTCACTGAATCAGCTGCGAAACAGCATATTGCATTGTTGGCTTCCGTGTTAGAGTCGTATGAGTCTCTGGTAGCAGGTAAGATCGGGAATCTGGACATGACCAAAAAACAGATTACAATCAGATTGACCCTGAGGAGCTTGAGTTAATAGATATTAAATTGGGCATGGCTAGTCTTGTGAGGAGAGCACAGCGTTTTATGGAAATCACTGGCAGAAACAGTCTTTCTGGACCTGATCAGAAGCTAGGTTTTGACAAGTCTAAAGTAACCTGCTTCAAGTGCAAAGAGAGAGGCCACTTCAAAAGGGAATGCCCAAATAGAGAAGTGAATAATCATCAGAACCTGTTCACGAATGATTATTACAGACAGGCAATTTATCATCGACCAAATCAGGAACATGTAGTTCAAAGACCACAAATCGAGAACAAACCAGAGAAAGCTCTCATTGTGAACCAGGATGACGAGAAAGTTGCTGAGGGATTCAGCTGTGATAAATACATCCCTGGAAGTGATGGACAGGCTATGATGGCTGAGATAGTTGAAGTGACCGAAAATGTTGTTGAACCTGAATTGGTTGTTGAAGATAATTCTATGAATAATGTGGCTGACATTGAGGAGTTAGATGCAGAAGTTCATTACTATCAATCTGAGCAGGAGGTATTAGCCAGTTCATTGAGATCTATCATGCCTCCTAAAGTTTTTGAATCTTTTGCAGGTTTCTTTGAAGAACCGACGACTGGTTTGTGTCCAAGATATGAGGAGAAGAAATAGTCTGTCTAGGAGATGATCGATGTCACAAAGGAAATGGCCAAAGACAATTTGAAAGAAATTGCTGACAAGGCTTTCATGGCAAAACTGAAAGAGGTAGACACAGAACTTGTGAAACCAGAGTCTGTCGGTACCGAGTCAGTTCAAAAGGAGTTGGATCAGGAGTCAGTAATTGAGGAGGTTAAATATGAGAAAGTGTCTGAGTCAGAGTCCAAAGATGTCGGTAAACAAGAAGTAAAAACTGCTCATGAAGCAGAGGTTGTTGAGAAAGTGGATTCAATGTCTGAAACCCCATGCCAAAAGTGTTTACAACCGTGCATGGAGTGTCTTGAAAAAGACACTAAGTTTCAGGAATTGAAACAACGTGCGGACATGTTAAAATTTGATCTAGGACAAGTCAAAGAAGCATATGATACACTAGCCAGATCAGTTAAAATGATTAAAAAAGAAAGTGTTGAAAATGATAAAGCCACAAAACTAGCCAAAGCAACACTTTTTGATAAACAAGTGGAAGTTAATTTTCATATTGACACAATCGCATCATTAAAGAAAGAATTAGAATTAACTAAAATTGAAAATGAGCGAATTGATAAGAAATTGATGAGCTATGTTGCATCGTCCTATGTCCTTGAGCAAATTGTACCACAATAGCCCAATGCTGCACCGGTTTTTAACAGCGTTCCACCCCCAATGTGGAATCATTATACTCAAAAGTATCCAGATGGGGTGGAAGCTGCATTGAACCTCAAGTTAAAGACAATTGAGGATGAATTGCCAGAGAGCATTGATGTTACATTCTCTGCATCCGACATGGACAACGAGTCACAGGTCATCAAGACTGTTGTCGATCAGGTGTTAGATGAAGAGAGTGATAACTCTGAGATTGAAGTCATAAAATCTCATTCTGAGAAGTCTGTTACTGATTCTGAAGACGAGGGTAACTTTTTAGATCGTTTCATACCAAAATCAGACAAGAGTACGAATGATGATCCGATTATGGTGGTTTACACTATGATTGGAACTGACAAGATTTACTCTGATTTTGAGTATCCGCTTCAGAACGTTAAGATTGAAAATGTTGAAAAGGTTTTCAAATTGGTTGAAATTGACATTGATGTGGTAAACAACAAAGAATTATTTTCGAAACCTAAAAAGTCATTTGTTACAACACGTTCAAACAACTCAGGCAAAAAGGAGTGGGAAGGAAATGGTAACAAGAAAAATGGTAACAACTTTAAAAACAAAGGAATTGGTTTTGAGAAAAAGATGGCTAAGAAGGTTGTCAAGCCAAAGGATAAAATGAATGATATCTTTGTTGCTGGACCAAGTGTGGATGATGAGAAGGAATACATTTTTAGTCAAAAAGCCGTTGACGATTTCAATGCGGCAAAGAAACTGAAAGTAGAGTCGTTCAAGTCAATTTTTGTCGAGTATGACAAAAGAGTTTGCTATCGCTGCAATGAAATCGGACACATGGCAAAACAATGCAAGAAATTTTTTGAGAAACATGTCGTAAAACCTGTTGTTCAAAAACCTCGACCTAAGTCACCAGTTGACAAAAAGGGTAAAAAACCAATGGTTTCACCAATCCGCATCTTGAAGAGGGGTGAATCGTTGAAGTCGGAAGATAAGCCGAAATCGACATTCGAGATTGGCGAATCTTCAAAGTCTCAAAGTCTCAAAAGACTTCTGGACTGGTGATACACTTCCAAAACGGAGGTTAAGTGGGATTTGCCAGAAACCATGGTGGAGCCTCTAGACATATGACAGGAATGCTAGCACTGCTTTACGATGTAAAATCAAAGAACAGAGGTTAAGTGGGATTTGCCGGAAACCAGGGTGGCAGGATTGTGGGACAAGGAACCCTGACGAATGGGGTCATTTCGTTTGAGGAAGTGAATTACATCATAGAATTGGAAAATAACTTACTTAGTATTTCTCAAATCTGTGATAAATCATTTACTGTACATTTCACGAAAAACGAATGTCTAGTTTTAAAACCTGGGTTTAAAATCCCTGATGATATGGTGTTGTTGCGCGTCCCACGGGAAAATGACTTGTATATTCTTGATATGAGTGTCGTAACACCAACAAATCATCAAAAACAATGTTTTGTGTCGAAATCGAAAGCAACAGAAAAAGAATCTATTATGTGGCATCGAAAGATGGGCCACAAACATGTTAGAAAAATGAATTTTCTGGTGCATAATGATTTAGTAGGAGGTGTGAATTTAAAGAATTTTCATTTGTCTGATGACTGTGTAGCTTGTAAGAAGGGAAAGCAGACCCGGAAGTCACACCCACAGAAGTTACTGAACTCGATCAGAGTACCACTTGAGAGACTCCACATGGATCTCTTTGGGCCGGTCAACGTAAAAAGCATCAGTGGTGATGTGTACTGCTTGGTAGTCACTGATGATTATACAAGATTTTCGTGGGTCGTGTGCTTGGAAAGAAAGGATCAGACGTTTGAATCGCTGATGTTTCTGTTCAAAAAGATGGAGACGCTGTATAAGCTGCCTATCCGAAGAATACGTAGTGACAATGGAATGAAATTCAAGAATAACAAGATGCTCAAGTTCTGTAATGAAAAGGGAATTCTTCATGAATTCAGCGCGCCATATACTCCACAACAGAACGGCGTTGCTGAAAGAAAGAATCGCACCCTAATAGAAACTGCTCGAACAATGTTAGCCGATTCCAAGTTACCGATCTTCTTCTGGAGCGAAGCAGTGGCTGCAGCTTGTTACACTTTGAACCGTGTTCTTACTGTCAAGAAGTATAAGAAAACAAGTTTTGAGTTGCTACACCGTTACAAGCCAAATCTAGAGTTTTTGGAGCCTTTTGGGTCTCCGTGTACTTTTATTGATGAAAATGGTAAATTCGGTGCTAAGTCAAATGATGGTTTCTTTATAGGTTACGCGAGCCCGTTGAAGAGGGTGTTTGTACCTTGCCTGGGAAAAGTAATACAAGTTCTGCATGTGGATTGTCAGAAGCACACTGCTTCACCACAACTTCCCAGACAAAGATTCTTGTTCGATTATGACAAACTCTGGGAGTCGTTTCATCTTCCGACCGAGCCAACTATTGAAGAGCTTATTATGCTATACCAACAGCAACAATCTAGTTCACAAGATCAAGTGCCAAGACCTTTGGTAGTTTCACAACTTGAAGAGGATACAAGCATTCCTACAGGAGGCACAAACGATCATGAAGCCGGTCCAAGTGGAACAGCTCACGAACCACCAGAGGAACCAGCTCCAACGTTTGACAACTCTGACGACTCAGAAGAGGAATCAGCTCCTACTTTTGATGAGGAACCGAACGTTACTACGATAGAAGCTGAGGATCACACCGGTGATCTAGACATAACGAGCTTGCAATCGGAAGTTGATGTGGCTGACACTGTTATGCCTCGAACCTTGTCTTATCATCCTTCAGAGCAAATTATCGGTGACCTGCACAGTGGTGTTAAAACAAGAGGTCAAATCAACCGAGCACTTACATGTTTTTATTCATCTGTTGCTCCTTTACAGGAGGAATTCTCACTGAAATGTTTTATTTCGCAGATCGAGCCCAGAACGTATAAAGAAGCATTGACTGAAGACAGCTGGGTAAATGCAATGCAGGAGGAGCTGCAGCAATTTGAGAAGTTGGGAGTATGGAGACTAGTAGACCTTCCTGAGAATCAAAAGTTAATTAAAACGAAGTGGGTGTTCAAATGTAAGAGAGACGATAGAGGAGTCATGGTTCGGAACAAAGCACGATTAGTGGTACAAGGCTTTAGTCAGCAAGAAGGCATCGACTATGATGAGGTTTACGCGCCAGTTGCTCGACTTGAAGCTATTCGGATATTTCTGGCGTTTGCATCATGGAAAAATTTCAAAGTGTACCAGCTGGATGTTAAATCTGCCTTCCTGTATGGAAAGATTAAAGAAGAGGTGTTTGTGGGACAACCATCGGGGTTCACTGATCCACAACACAAGAACAAGGTCTATCTGCTGGATAAGGCGCTCTACGGTTTACACCAGGCCCCGAGAGCCTGGTACGAGACGCTTTCCCAACATCTTTTGGCCAACGGGTTCATTAGAGGGACAGTTGATAGCACATTGTTCACAAAGGAAGTTGCAGGCCATCTCCTAATTGTGCAGATCTATGTTGACGATATCATTTTTGGTTCGACGAACGACGACTTGTGTAAAGAATTTGAGTTGGTGATGAAAAAGAAATTCGAAATGAGTTCGATGGGGGAGATGAAGTTCTTCCTCGGGCTGCAGGTAGAACAGATGCCTGATGGAATCTTCATTCACCAAACAAAATACGTGAAGGACGTGCTTGAAAAGTTTGATATGGCTCAATGCAGTCCTGCAGCAACCCCCCTTGCACAGAATCATTTGTATTTGTCCTGACGAGAGTGGCGTCAAGGTGGATGAGACATTGTACCGGTCAATCATCGGATCCTTAATGTATCTCACGGCTTCCCGACCGGACATCATGTACCCGACATGTCTTTGCGCCAGATATCAGTCGAGCCCGAAGCAGTCACACCTGACAATTGTCAAAAGGATATTACGGTATTTGAAAGGCTGCCCAAGCATAGGCTTGTGGTATCCTCACTTGGGTGACTTTTCTTTAACAGGTTTTGCTGATTCTGACTTTGGAAGTTGCAAGCAGAATGCTAAGTCCACCACTGCTGGGTGTCAGTTCTTCGGAACTCGACTTGTTACTTGGCAGTGCAAGAAACAAACCACGGTCGCTCTCTCTACATGTGAGGCTGAATACGTTTCGGCCTCCAGCTGTTGCTCACAAATCCTTTGGATCCAACAGCAGATGAGGTATTATGGTTTGCAATTCTTGGATACACCTATATTTGTGGACAATGAAGCGGCCATTAACATTACTAAAAACCCGGTTCACCACTCGAAAACTAAACACATTGAGATTAGGCATCACTTCACACGTGATTGCTATGAAAAAAAGTTAATCAGAATTGAATATTTGCACACCGATGAATAGAAGGCTGATTTTTACACTAAACCTTTTGATCGAAAAAGATTTAACTATCTTTTAAAATTGAACGGGTTGAAAAATTTGCTTTCTGGGAGGGTAACTGAGTGTGAAGCCGCGGAGGACGGCGATCAAATGTGAACCACATCATGTTGTCACGTTTATTTGTACAATTTGTTTTCTGCTTTTCGATAAAAACAAAAACACAAAAATATGTTTTTATTTTTAGGGGGAGAAAGTTTGCAGAAAAATACAAAAACATGATAAAAACTACAAAAACCAAAAACATTTGAAAAAGTAAAATGAGTTTGTGTAAAAAGGGGAAATGATAGTACATCAGCGAGACAGTGCAGTACGCTAAAGAATTGTAATGTAAAAATGTGTTAAGCAGTCTTGTAGATGATATGCCGATAGGCTTTTACACATTCAGTAGATTTGTTCGGGATATAAACATAAAATTACTTGCTTTCATGTGGGGAACATCTCTCGGATATATGGGTAACCCCCGAAATCTTGTTTGAAAGATTCCTTTTTCTGATATACTAGGTTTGTTTACTCAGTGATATCTGGGGTATTATTCTGGGACTTCTGCTGAATGGAAGTTCTGACCTAGTCCTCGAATAATACTTTCTGCAATGCTTGAAACATAGTATCACCCTCAGTATATATGATAAGACAATAAAATTGCTTAGCAATGCTGTTGTAAAAAAAGATCCTCTAAAGGGGACACACCCAAAAGTCAAGTCATGATCTCTCTGCTGAACGGTAGTTCTGACCTGAGCTCTCATGATTCTTCATAATTTATTACCCCTTACAGATATCATTTGTGTTTAAAACTCACCTGTAAGACTGAATATTGGGATCTGGATACGGGAGTATATTCTGAGGTGGGACACATATGAAAGTTAAGCCTTAAAACATTAAATCTGTATCCTGAACAGATTAAAATTTGTGTGAAAATTTAAAGTGGACCAGTATATCGATAATCAATGCAAATTCTTTAATGCCTAAAATGTCACCTAAGCTTAACGGTACTTGTATATTGTCGGCAGCTGATATGATCCCCTAACACGCTCACAAAAAGATTGTATGTACAGTTTATTGCTTTTCATATTCAAAATCCAAAAAGATTTTAATGTTTCATTTTATTTTCGACAACTGATGTTGAGGATTGGATGATCAAAGTCTTATGTGCTAAACATGTCGGATATTGAGGGTTGGGGAAGCAGTATATTGTGGAGTATGATCGGTAATGGCTTAAATGTGCAAAAGTTCATTAATTTGAACTTGATTTCATTTTAGAAAATCAGCATCTTCATAAGTTTGGTCAGCCAGGGTCATTAATTTGGACTTGGCAGGCTAAACAGTTGACTAGGGTCATTAACTTGGACTTGGTTGACTGAGTGTGTCGATAAAATCTTGAAAAAACAAAAAGTTTAAAATTTTTCAAAGAGGTTTAGCTTGAAAACATAGTAGGTTTCGCTTCAAATTGAGCTTTTGCTTGAATGAGGTTTAGCTTGAAGTTATCCATGTCACTTTCAAGAGAAACTTCCGATACTATATATAGAGAATTGGGTTTCGCTTGAATTCATTTACATCAGCTTTCGCTTCAAGATACTCTCGAGGCGATTTCAAGCAATCTCACAAAAACGCTGATTTCTTGTCGAAACTCTGCCAAAATTTACCCAGATTTAGTGTTATTAGTTGGTTAACACAACTAGTAATATGGTGAATGTAAGTTTTCTCTCTGAATCGACCTGATTTTATCTGGTTTTATTGTGTCTGCGTGGTCTGTTGGTATGATACATAGATCTAGGGTTCTAAACTGTGTAAAACTGAAATCAAATCATAAGATCTGTGTCGTTTTTTGTATGTAAATGATTGTGAGATGGTTTATTTGTTCCAGATTCTTAAATTTGTATGTTGGTCGATTTGGTCAGATCTTAAAACTTAGATCTAGAGTGTTTTAGGAATTGTTGGTGAATAAAATTGGTACCTTTGTGATCGAAATTGAACAGAGATCATATCTACATCATCAATTTGATCTCAGATGTCTTAGAAATTTTTGGATTGTTGGTCAGGTTCAAGCAAAACGTAACAGGGACCTTTAGCTTGAAATTACTTGTTGTTGGATTGTTGGTCAGTTTCAAGCAAAACCTAACAGGAAGCTTTTGCTTGAAAACTACTGATTGTTGGATGTTGTGTTCAAGTGAATTCTTGGCTTTCTCTTGAATGCCTTTTGCTTGAAGGCAGTATACTACATGTTTCGCTTGAATTTTTAATGTTGATTTTTATTCAAGTGTGTAATGTATCTGTGTATTTGTATTTTTGCAGCCTTCGACAGTGATTTTCAATGCTCTGCATAACAGTTGCTGTGATTTGGATGTTGAACTGAATCCCAAATTGTCTGAGTTTGAAGAAATTCTGGAATTCATGAGGAGAATCCCATTACAGAAGGCATTGACTGATAGACGCTCAGTATTCAAGTCACATATTAAACGTTTTTGGATGAATACCACATATAATGAAACTGATAAGGTGTAGTTGAAGTAAACGGAGAAGAAAAGCCAATCATCATTTCAGAAGCAGTCGTTCGTGAGGTGATTAATTTTCCGGATGAAGAAGATTCTCCAACGAAATTTCCTCAAAGAATGGTGAAAGGTTGTTTATTGAGAATGGGATACAAAGGAGCTTTAAATGCTGCAAATTATCTGAAATCAAAGTTCACAAAACCTTACAAGTTCTTGATACATTCTGTTTTGATGAGTCTTAGTCACCAAAAGGGAAACCATGACGCTATGCGTGATTACCAAATGAATATGGTGGTAGCACTCGTGCTAAACAAAAAGTACAATTTCTCGCACATAGTATTTCATTATATGGTGGATGAAGTCACATCGAAGAGAAAGACTTGGTTATATCCAAGGTTTATACAAATGATGATTGATCATGTGTATCCAAACATTGTCCGAGACGAAAATAATGATTTACTGATTCTTGCTCACATGAATAATGACTCTATCAAGAGTTTAGCTAGTTATCATCCAAATCATCCTGAACCGAAAGATCCAGTTACTTTATTTGGTGCAATCAGAGATAGAAATTATCAAGATCCAGATCCAGTTAATCACGAAAACTGGAGAAATGAAGAGGAGATGAAGGAAGCTGGTTATGCTGATGAACTGAAAGCTCTTGAAGGTTTTAAATCAACAAGGAATGAATGGTTTGTAAAGGAACAAAAGAAGAGGATCAGGAAGGTTACTCCGAAAGTGCAGCAAGGAGAAGGATCCTCATCTCAACCAAGGAAGAAACAAAAGAAAGCTAAAACGTTGTTGATTGATGAATCTGATATAGAAGCACAGGTCGAGAAAGAAGCAGAGGTTGAGAAAGAAGTTGAAGCTAAGACTGTAGCCGAAGCTAATGTTGGAATTGATGTTTGTATATCTCCTAATTCTCAAAGAGTGTTGGAAGATTTGAATATTTTCAATGAACAGGAGAAAGAACAAGTTGCTGAAGGTGTTCAAGGTGATGACGTTGATAAAAGCATTACAAGTTCTTCTGAAGATGATATAGATGAAACAGAGCGATTGAAACGAATTAAAGAAGAGACGGCTAAAGAGAAATTGTTGAGGAAGAGAAAGAGGCAGGAAAAGGAGGATGCTCCATATGTCCCATCACCACAACATGTTTCTGGATCTCAATCGTCTCCTTCGGGTAGTAAAAAGAAAACAAGAGCAAAGAAAAAGATTGTGTCTCCGAAGATAAAGAAAGTTACTCCGAAGATCACAAAGCCAAAGATTGTTCTGAAGAAGAAATCGTCCAAAGAACCAAGTAAATCATCAACACCACCACTTGAACCTACATCACTTCAATCGCCAATACAATCATCACCACACAAATCACCTTCTAAACAACCAACTCCACCAAGACAACCCACACCACCAATTCATCATTCACCACCACCACATCTTTCTCCACTACATTTATCACCACCACATCAAGAACAACCTGAGCTTACTTCACAACAAATTTTCCAAACACCACCACCTTCACAGCCTATCATTCACATCACACCTGGTTCTTCAGGATCCAAAAGTTTTCCACCAATTCCTCCAAATTTAAATATAGGGCTTGATGAAATTGGAGATTTAGATTTTGTGACTAATGTTCAATTGAAGAGTGTTGATGATAAAGTTGAAGCAGTAATGGCTGAGAACAAGAGGTTGGAAAAGCATGTACAGTCTGTGGAAGCTCAAAATTCTACTTTATTGAAGAAGATTGAAGCTGATGAAGCAGAGATAGTTGTAATGAAAGTTCAAAATTTTGAATTGTTGGAAGAAAAAACTCGCAAAGATCAACAAAATGAATATTTCAAGCTGAAGAATAAAGAGTTAGAAGCAATCAAGGCTCGAAATGAACATGAAAATTATATGTTGAGAAAAGTATTAGAGAGTGTGGTTGGTATGTCTCTAGAGCAGAGATTTGATGAAGTGGTACGAGAAGAGGTTAAAGCTCAACAACAAGCTGCTATCGATGATGAAATGAAAAGGAAAGGTAAAGAGCCTGAAGATTCTTCTGAAGAAAGGGCAATTGTGTTATCAACTGCTCCTGAACCAGTTTTTGAGAAACCTGTTCCTCTATCTTCAGTACCTGTTGTTTTTGATGATGAAGTGTTATTAGAACATGCTCAAAATGATGATGATGATGAGGATGATGATGATGAGAATGATGATGATGTAGAGGATGATGACGATGAGAAAGTATTTTCTGCAAGTAGTTCAAGTGATGATGATAATGATGATGATCAAGGAACTTCAGGTGTTAGAGTGTCTGAAGCATCAAAAGAACAAACTGCGGATGATCTGATGAATGATGCAGTGAATGAAGAGAAAGAGGATGTAACTGGAAAGGGGGAGATTGCTGGTGATCAAAATGTTGAAGCTGTTGAAAAGGTGATCTTGTGTATCGAACCTGAAGTTGAAGAGGGGGAGATCAGACATACTTACACATTGGATGAAGTTTTAAAGATGTTCAATGTGAAAGAAGATAATTTCAAATTTGATTTTGAAGAAGATTTGAATGCGTTTGATGTGAATCAAAAGGTTGAATATCAGTATAAGTATGTGGAAGATGCAGATCTTTATGATCGTGTTAAAGTAGAAGATTGTTCTGATGATGAAAATGTTAATGAAGATACTTCAAAGTTTCCAACGTTGATGGAATTTTTCACTGAAGAGAACAGAGATGAATTGAGGAGAAAAGTTGAAGAGAGTCTCAAAGACAAAGACTTTGGTGGTACTACAAAGGATTCTCTGGAAGAAGAACATAAAAAGTGGTTCAGACAGAGCAATGAAAGAAAGTTTAAGAGGCCATTAAAGTTCTACAAGAGAGACAGAGATGTGTCTCTGGGTGATATTATTAGCTGGGGATTCTTACCGCAGGTTAATGCCTATGCAATTCGAAGAGAGTATGGGGTTCAGTACTTTGAACGCTTATGTGATGTTATGTCATTACCCTGGTGGGATGTTGATGAGTTAGCTCAAGTCAGAACAATAGCCTATCAAGTGAGAAAGAACGATCTTCGAATGTGGGGCTGTATAAAGTTTGAAGCATTGAAGAATTTCAGGCACTGGCAACCACATTACCCAAAGAAAGATAGAAGAGTGAATCCTGAAACTGGAAATGAAGAAATCATTCTGAATATAAAGAAGCCACAAACTATGAAGACTATACCAGTACCACAGATGGAACAAGAATTTTACAAAGGCTTTATAGATTGGGTATACAGCTGTATTTCAACTGAAGCAGTAATTTCTTATCGAGCTGGAAGTGAAGTTAGAGAAATTCATGTTTTTGACCCAATGTGGCTAGTGAACTGCTCTGCAAAAGATATAGAATGTTTGTTCATAAACAAGATTCGATTTCAAGCTGAAGACAGAGAGCAGGCTATGCAATTTCAGAAAGTAGTTTCTATTTGTTTTCAGAAAGGCATTAATGCAGATAACAAATGGAACTCAAAATGGTGGAAGCTTAAAGAGAAAGTCAAGTTGAAAGCTGAGAAGGAAAGAAAGAAGTTGGAGGAGAATAGAGGAAAATTTATGAGAGAACAGGAAGCAGAAAGATTGAAAGTTGCGAAAGAGAACGAGAAGCTTAGGAAAGCGTTACTGAAGAAGCCTAAGCCTCGTGAAGAGAAGTTCAAGTCCCTGTAAAGTTTGAAGACCAAGACTGAAGACTCCGGCTGTATCCAAGGGGGAGTTTGTTAGTGCATGATATCTAAAGCCTACGTTTTAAGTCTAGGGTCTAAATATGTCATGATTGTATAGTACAGGGGTCAAATTGTAAGTTTAAGTTTATGTTTAAGGGGTTTAGCTTGAAGGTGGTACATGTCAAGTTCAAGAGAAACCTGATGATTAGGTTTCGCTTGAGACTGGTTCAAGCTAAACCCAGCGCCTATATATAGATGTTAGTTGTTTCTCATTTGTAACAGTTCCATAGTTCTGGTGCCGAACGGCTGCTGGATTTTCAAGTCAATATTTGAATGAGAAACGGTGTTTAAAGTGACATTCTTCTGTTTTCTACTCCATTCTCTTTGATTCAACTTGTTTGTGTGATTCCGCCACATAAACAGTGGTATTTTGACTCAGATTGACTCATTTGATCGTCAATATCGATCCTACAACGAAAGTTTTATTTAAACATATCTATGAGTTCAATGTGATTGGTGGCTAGATCCTGGTACGTTACACGCCTCGTGGGGGATTTCCGCATGTGGTATTTTGGGGGTGTGACAGATTGGTATCAGAGCTATTGGTTATAGTGAACTTGGTTTTAAAAAGGGGAAAACGTTTTTTTGTAAAACCAGCTATAACCAGAGAGTTCTGAACGCGTGAATACGACCATGACACTCAGCTCTAGATTGGAAGGTTCGTCTCTCGAATACTCATTGTACTACATAACTAGTGAACACTTACGTATGTTATTGCCTGTGATTGCACGTTCAGCACAACAGTATGAGTTAGTGTATTACTTGCCTGTGTTATGTGATTGATAGGGTGGTATTTCCCTAAACCCTCATGACTCACGCTTCGTGATGCTCTTTGTTCGCTAATTGAGTTTGAGGAACCATTTGACATGAGCTAAGGGGAGCTGAGATGAGCATGCAAATCACAATATTATTATGGGTGCACACATAATAATAGTGTAGGGTGCATGCGAGTCCCAGTGAGCCTTAACTAGTGGAAAATGGGTTCCGTTCCGTTATTGGTCGATGTGAGACATAACAAACCTATAGGGGTCATAGTAGTGATTATCCCCTACTCGAACGTGAACTTTTCATTCCTCTCTGGATCCTTTCGAATCTGGATGCTATCAAGTATTACCTGAACACCCATCTGCACACCTAGCGACCCATGTAGAATGTTGGTGTATATATGAACGACCCTGAGTTGGATGTCGCAGCGTCGAATGATTGATTGATACCTTTCCTACCCCGCTTCGTTTGCTGGAACTCATGTATTGACGTCTTAGATCTTGAAGTGTGATCACTTCTGCAACACTCCCGCAACATACTGTGTATTACTTGAACAACTTGCAACATCGACCTCAGTACTTTGACGACCCTGATTACCGGCACGAGCACCAGCGAATTGGCTCCAATCGAATCCTTAACCCTTGTCAGCAACTCATGGGAGTCAACTCTTACGAATCGATCAAGACTTAAGCAATGACAATCGACTATAACACGGAATGTGTAACGGCCAGCACAGTGAGTAATACTTTAGGACGTGGCTCGGAATGTGGAAAGATGGACCTCAGTAGGCGAAGAATCGTAGGGGCTTCATTTCGAGCAACGACGTTGGGAGCAGCAGTCACAGCGACAACAAGGTATTCGTAACCCTAGCCTACAGTAAGGAAATAAAAGTGACTACAACATGGATTGGCTGTGGTTAAGTTAAGAAGACAACGACCAGAGGAACAACGACAGTACCTGAAATACTTGTAATGAAAACAACAACACTAGAAATGACGCTCATGGAAGGGCATTTAGAATTGGCATGGGAGACGCCAGGATTTTAGTGGCATAGTAGCTAGTATGAGCAGCTAATCGCTTCGCCTTTGCTCTGTTTGACCTGATGCTTCTTAAATTTGAACCTGTTGTGGAATCGGCTGATGATAAGACAATTGACATTTTGTATGTTAGTTGGGATGCAAATTCGACCTTGTGGGACAAGCGATCAACATAGATCTTCCTTCTGCTATCCTTGATGGTTTGAAGCAGTAGTTAGAATGGATTGGTAATCCATACATCGCGCAGATATGCCCTGTAAGGAGAAAACTTAGCGTATCCCTCTTCCTAGTGGAAAATCCTCATCTGTTTCATAGTATCGGAATGGTGCAAAGGATTGGCGTCAACTCTGTAGTGAAAGCTTGGAAGTGTCCATGAAAGGATTACTCCTCTATGTTATCACTTATTATTGATGTTAAGGCTAAGGAAAAGAGGATCGAGGATCCACCCTTTGTTCGTGGCTTCTACCTATGAGCTACTAGAAGAACTACCTTCACATCGTTCAGAGGAGTATCAGATCAGTATCAGGTCAGAGGCAGCCCTGATTACTCGTACTCTTACCGTCCTGCACCAGGAAGGTTGCAAGAGCTGTGTTAATCAACTACAGGGATTATTGAACAGAAGTTTTGTTGAATCTAGCTTTCCGCTTTGGGGGAGCCCCAGTTAGATCCTTGAATTTCCGTATGTGTACTGATTTTCGAGAACTTAGTAAGAGGACAGTTAAGAACCGCTTGCCTCGACCATGTATTGACAACCCGTTGACCAGTTGCGAAGATCAAGCCCCATTCAAGGATTGACTAACGAGTGAGCTATCACCAGATGGGAGTTCAAGGGGGAGCATGTTCCTTCAATAGCATGTCGAACGCGATGCAGCCATTTCAACTTTGTACACCATGATCATTGAATTGATCAACACACCAGCAGTTTCAGGGATCACATGAAACGACCGTGTTTACTGACAACGTACTTAATTATGACCAGGAGAAGGGAATGCCATGGGTGGCATATGTATCCTATTTCAGCGCTCCTGTGGGAGGAGCCATTACATGCGAAGCCTCGTTAAACGTCACATCTAGATTCGAGAGATACATTTTGATCAAGTAACCAATGGAGTGGGAATACTCGTAGATCTCGCTGAGATGCATCTTGCTAAGAAACTGATCGACACCAAAGATTCCTTCGGGGATGCAGCAAATTCCTTGGTTTCACTAGACACTACCGCAGCTTACCCACAGGACTTTCGAAGGTCACACAGCTTAAATCTCTTTAGCACAGTAGGGTACTATGTTCGTGAAAGACGAAACAGGGGGCGTCTTTTCAGCTTTTGAGTTCCAACTCTACAATGCACCAAGCATCGTCTTTACCCGAGGGTGCGGGTGAGTTAGTGGTATACCACGATGGCCCGAATCAGAGCCCCGGACGCAACACGAGAAAGTGATGAATTACGTGATGGAGTTACAAGGAGGAACTACATGGCACATGACTGACGGTGAAAAACGTGGCCTTGGGATTTTAGATGGAGGCATTACTTGGACGGTACCAGATGCGTTATTTAGACCGATCACAAGGGCCTCCCATGTACTTTTGTTCCGACAGATCTAAATCAGTTAATAGCATCACTGGAGGGAACTTTAGGATGATTGTAACTATGAAACTTGAATGTGCACGAGCTTTGCAGCTCACTATCGACTCTAACTTACCTGATCAGACTCGCTCTGTTTGAAGGAAGAGGATTTTCAAGTTGAACCAATGAGGGCCATGGAGAAGAAACCTTTGACAGGTCGGACGATGTTCGCTACCTCATGGAACAAAAGCGGGTCTCACTATACGACTACTGTAGGGAACTTGTGTTGAGCAAAGCACATCAGCGTCAATACTCTAGTCATCTAGGTTTTGATAAGAGATAGTAGGATCTACAAACCTTGTACTGGTAATCGGGCATGAAGGCCCACCTAGCTAGGTATGGGAAGGATGTTTGACTTGTGGGAAGGTCAAAGTGAAGTCTTAGCAACTAGAAATAACTATATGGAAAGCGAAAACAGACTGCCATGGATTTGGTCGCTAGTCTACTTATAACTCGAAACGGAAACAATATCAATTGGATGATCGTTGATTGTCTCACCTAATTAGTACACTTTCTAGCCAGCAAGGAAACGAATAAGTTTTCTACACTTACAGTCATCTACTTGAAAGAAGCGGTTGCTAGGCACGGGGTGCCAACCTCCATTATCTCTGATCGCAAGCGATGCACAAATCCTTTGGCTCACGACTAGATATGAGCACAGCATATATCCTCCGCAGATGGATGGGCAGACTGAACGCACCATCCAAACCCTTGAAGACATGCTTCGAGCATGTGAAATTGACTTAGGTAACGGCTGGGAAAGACACCTCCCTTTAGTGGAGTTTTCGTATAACAACAGCTACCACACCAGCATTCAGGCTGCTCCGTTTGAGGCATTGTATGGACGTATATACCGACCACCTCTTTATTGGGCAAAAGTTGGCGACAGCCAAATCACTGGCCCAGAACTTGTGGTAGACACAACTGAGAAGATTGCTCAGATACGACAACGAATGGCGGCGGCTCGCGACCGTCAGAAAAGCTACGCTGATAAGCGCAGGAAACCACTCGAGTTCCAGGTTGGGGATCGAGTGCAACTCAAAATCTCACCTTGGAAAGGTGTTGTTCGTTTTGGCAAACGAGGCAAACTTAATCCGCGATACGTTGGACCTTTCGAAATCATAGAGAAAATAGGCAGAGTTGCCTACAAACCGAACCTACCCGCAGAACTCAGTGGAGTTCACAACGTATTTCACGTGTCGAATCTGAAGAAGTGTCTGTCAGATGAGACCCTCATAGTTCCTCTTAAGGAGCTCACTATCGACGAGCAGTTGCGATTCGTCGAAGAACCTGTAGAGACCGAGACGCTAAGATTCTCAAGCGCACCAGAATACCTCTTGTTCGAGTTCGTTGGAACTCCCGTCGTGGCCCAGAGTTCACCTGGGAACGCGAAGACCAAATGAAGCACAAGTATCCCCAGTTATTCGAGAAAAGCGAAACCACTACTGAGACTGAAGCTACCACAAAATTTCAGGACGAAATTCCAAACCAACGGGGAATGATGTGACACCCCAGGAAAACCAGGAAACTATGCAACTTAACCAGTTCCTCAGTGAGTACGTGCTAAATTTCGGGACGAAATTTCTTTCAACTTGGGGATAATGTGACAACTCGTATTTCAGAACCTATCTTTGTACTTAGTGTAACATGTTTTGAACGCTACGTGATTATGCAATGCATTTATTTAATGGAATGTTATGCTATATGTTATGTGAATGTGTGTAATGTGTGTATGTATAATGTAATCGCACAACACTATTCGGATCGCACAAGCCCTTTTGTGCGGCACATCTTGTCTTCAGTTACACACCATTCTCGGCCCACACTCCTAATACTCGAGATCAAAGGGCAGCCCGAGGTTGGGTCCGGCCCACTCCCTTATGCGCATAACAATATGAGGATTGGTATAATCCTCATAATCTACAAAACACACAACACACACAAACCCTAGTTCTCTCCTCTTCTCCTTCCTTGTTCGACGGCAGCCCCACCATTTGAAGATTTTGTATCTCGCCCAAATCATCCATTCGATACACCAGTTAGTGTTTTAATTATTGATTGTATGATGAGGTTGTAGTTATATGTGTTTACATGATGATGTTGGTGATGGCATATGATTCGCATATAAATGTTAACTGATGAGATTAGTGTTCATAAAATCGGCTTACATGTGTATTTGATAATGTTCATATGATTCGGAATTTTGCATGTTATTGATCTAGAATCGGATACATGTTAATGGGCTGTTAATTTGCAAGTATTTGGACTAATAGTTGATTTGGCATGATGGGTTATACGATGATTACCTGATGGTTAGTGTTACTTATAGGTATTCAAAATCTTGGATAATCCGATTATATGTCTTGCATGAAGATTTATTGTTCATGATTTGGATGTATTAGGGTTCATAAGAATTAATAGGCAAATGTTTATTTTGATCGAATGGATGTATGGTTGGTAACTGTTGGAAGTGATTGGTAAAGTCAAAGATGTAACGGATTAATGATTGACTGAATCGAATAATGGAAACAATATAACTGATTAGCATGATTTTCGGATAATAAAATAAATCACACAAGATCTGATATGATAGCACAAGCTCCTAATCGGACAAGCTGGGTACAATCACATAAAGCACTGTGTATAATCAGGATATGCATGATCACACAAGACCTGTGGATCGCACAAGACAGTGACGGTCGCACAAGTCTTGGGCCACACACAACTGTTTGAATTTTAGTATGATGTTGGGCCTTAAAGCCCAAATCTCAGTCGCACAAGACAATTGTAATCGTACAAGGCCATATCAATCACACAAGGTTAAATGGATCGCACAAGTGATTATCTGTTGGGCCGTATAGATTTGGGTTGCATGTTTTGGGCTGGGAACCATTCGGCTTCATTATTGAATCGCACAAGACTATTGGGCTAATGAACTTGTGCAAGCCCAACCATCTAAGTCGCACAAGCTGAACATTATGTGTACTTAACTGTGAACGTGTTGAATGTGATCTTATGTGTTTTCCATGATCATTATGTGTTCGTAACCTATTAGCTTATGTGTAAACTTATGTGCGCTACTTGAACCTAGACCTGACTTGTATGGTAACCATGTTAGGACGTGGTTGACCCCTAGCTGCTCGATTGACCTTTTTGTTTATCTGCCGAGCAAACCAAGGTGAGTTCACACTTTCTACAAGGCCTAGGATTTCCGGTGGTTTGGGAATGGGTTAAGAAACTAAAACGGAACCTACATATCCTCCTTGGGTAGGATATGTACCGCCATCCTCCATAGGTAGGATGCCAATATTAATCCTGCGTATTCTGCTTGGGTAGAATACGTACGTTCGTCCTCCTTGGGTAGGACAACAATCATAAACTTACTAGACAAAACTCTATCATTAAGTCCCTCATTTTATATCGACTTAATCGCCGAGGCCGATGGCGAGCGGGTCATTAGTTAATAGCGCTATTAGGTTTGACAAACCTCACACCGTGCCGGTCGGGCGGGTGTGTACTAATGGACTAAGGCAAACTGTCAATGATGATAGACATTGACGTAGGGCACAACTATTGTTCGTCGGTGGTCGATATGGTAACGGTCTAGTGGTTCACATGGGGAAACCCCCACTAATTATGGTTTGGGAAAGAAGGAATTGGTTAATCATATATTCAACTATGGGGTAACCCCCACAGCAAGTAAGCCAAGTAAAGAAAAACTATGTTTTTGAAACAAATTAAAACAAACACCCAACTGTGAACTCGCTCAACTTTGTTGTTGATTCGTTGTTGCATGCCTTGCAGGTCCTTAGGTGTTTAGCATTGGAACTTGCTATCTGGGAGGCTGGAGTGGTCATGGGTCGAAATACATGGAATCGCAACACAAGACTAACGATTTTTGCATGTGGTTTATAAACACTTAATGAATGAATTAAGCTTCCGCTGTTTACTATGAATTAGTTGTAACATTGTAACACTTAATGTTAATAAACGAAAGTTTTATTTAAACATATCTATGAGTTCAATGTGATTGGTGGCTAGATCCTGGTACGTCACACGCCTCGCGGGGGATTTCCGCATGTGGTATTTTGGGGGTGTGACAGATCGACACCTGGCTCTCTAGTTACAAGCTTCCCCTTGCATCAAGCTCTTCTTCAGACTTCTTCCCTTTATATTCGGCTTACGGGATCTTAATCTGGAACTTTCATCTGTAAGTCTCAAACATTTATAAGTAACAACTATTGAATGTCCAGGATTACTTGATACTCTCTCGCTATCAAAATACTATAAAGATTTAACGATATCAAGAATCCAACAACTAAAAGTAGTTGTTTACAATCAGATTTTACTAATTTGAGCATCCAAATCCCTCACAGTCAATCATCCAAGTTCAACTTAATGACCTTGGAGATTTCACAAACTGTTGTTTTTTTTTTCTTTTTTTGAATTTTTTTAACTTTTTTATTTTTACCAACACACTTAGTTAACCAATTCCAAGTTAATGACCCTGGTCAACTGTTTAGCCTGCCAAGTCCAAATTAATGACCTTGGCTGACCAATTTATGAACTTGCTGACTTTTTGAAATAGATTTAAGTTCAAATTAATGAACTTTTAAACTTTTCGAACAATTACCAATTCTTTTCACAAACTTTTCTTAACCAACCCTCATGATCCAACTTGTATAGCATTATGAGACTTTGACCATTAGATCCCCAACGTATGTCCTCGAGAATAAGATGAAAAAATCAAATCTTTTTGGATTTTATAATATTTTGCTAAACAAACAGGAAATCATGAAACTATAATATGTACAAACATATTTACAGACAACTTTTTGTGAGTATGCGTTAGAGGATCATATCAGTTTATTGAGACACATCAGCTGCACCGTTGATCTAAACTTTACCACTTAAAGCTTTTAAACAATTCACCCTAGATCATCGATATTGTGGTCCACTTAAACTCCTCTAGGATGTTCGTAATGCTTACCGATATGATTAAAGTATATTAGAAAGCACTAAAATCCTATGGGCCCCACAATCTAAGCATATCCCCTCATCATGTAATGCACTGACCCGAATAACGCTTTTAAACTTTCATCAACTGTGATTTGTGCAAAAATAACTCAAAACACTTAGACATTAACGACCAGGTCGATACTCACGTATACGCAAATATCGTCCAATGTTTAAGTAAAATAAGGAAAAATAAAACAAGTTGAAAGTGTTTAGGCTTTAACCACCAGTTCGATACTCCCGTATACACAGAGGTGATCCAAAGCTTAAACGAAACACCAAAGAAACTAAAGGAGAACGATTAGGAATTAACATCCAGGTCGATACTCACGTATACGCAGAGGATGTCCAATGCTTAATCAAAATAAAGAAATCAAACAAGTTTAAATTTTTGCAAAATGAAAACACAGAATCACAGTGACTTTTCAGCAAAGTTGTGACAGTTCACAAACTTAACCGGTTTTATGTCCTAAGACAATCAGCAATTACCAAGCAGGCACACAGTCAAGAGGGACAAAACTAAGTACTATGCGTTCGACCGTGTTTCCCACCAGACTTAGGCATTTTGCGTTATGTTTGTATCATTTTCGCAAAACTACTAGTCTTAGCTGAGCCTATCGACACATCCCTAGTGAGACTGTTTAAAACTTTATAAAACTTCACATTTCTCTAGCGTGCACTGATAGTCCACTGATGTACTATCATTTCCTCTTTTTACACAAACTCTTTTTACTTTTTCACTGTTTTTGGATTTTGAAATTTTATCATGTTTTTGTATTTTCTGAAAACTTTCTCCCCCTAAAATCAAAAACATATTTTTGTGTTTTTGGTTTTATCAAAAGCAGAAAATAAACTGTACAGAAAAACATGACAACAAGACGCAGATCACTTCTGATCGCCGTCCTCCTCGGCTTCACACTCAACAACCCTCCCAGAAAACAAAATTTTCAACCCATTTAATTTCAAAAGATAGTTAAATCTCTTTTTATCAAAAGGTTTTGTGTAAAAATCAGCTCTCTGATCATCGGTGTGTATATGATCAATTCAAATCAATTTCTTCTCATAGCAATCGCGGATGAAATGATGTCGAATTTCAATATGTTTCGTTTTAGAGTGATGAACCGGATTTTTAGTTATATTTATGGCTGCCTCATTGTCCACAAAGATTGGAGTATCCAAGAACTGCAAACCATAGTCCCTCATCTGTTGCTGGATCCAGAGGATCTGAGAGCAATAGCTGGAAGCTGAAACGTATTCAGCCTCACAGGTTGAGAGAGCGACTGTGGTTTGTTTCTTGCACTGCCAAGTAACAAGCCGAGTTCCGAAGAACTGGCACCCAGCAGTTGTGGACTTTGCATTAAGCTTACAGCTCCCAAAGTCAGAATCAGCATAACCAGTAAGAGAAAAGTCACCAGATTTAGGATACCACAAGCCGGTGCTTGGGCAACCTTTAAGATACCGTAAGATTCTCTTCACAATCGTCAGATGTGACTGTCTCGGACTTGACTGATATCGGGCGCAGAGGCATGTTGGATACATGATGTCCGGTCTTGACGCAGTCAGATACATTAAAGATCCGATGATTGACCGATAGAGCATCTCATCTACTTTATCTCCACTTTCATCCGGACATATTCCATGATTTAAAGCCAGGGGGTTGAAATGGGCGATGATTCAGACATGTTGAACTTGTCCAACACATCATTCACATATTTTGTTTGATGAATGAAGATTCCTTCAGGCATTTGCTCAACCTGTAACCCTAGGAAAAACTTCATCTCCCCCATCGAACTCATTTCAAACTTCTTCTTCATAACCTTCTCAAACTCTTTGCACAGCTCATTGTTCGTCGATCCAAAAATGATATCATCAACGTAGATCTGCACTATGAGTAGATGTCCTGCAACCTCTTTGGTAAACAAAGTACTATCGACAGTCCCTCTGGTGAACCCGTTGGTCAGCAGATGCTGGGAAAGCGTCTCGTACCAGGCTCTCGGGGCCTGGTGTAATCCATAAAGCGCTTTGTCGAGAAGATAGACCTTGTCTTTGTGCACTGGATCGGTAAAACCCGGTGGTTGTCCGACGTACACTTCTTCTTTGATCTTTCCATAAAGGAATGCAGATTTGACATCTAGTTGGTAGACTTTGAATCCTTTCCAAGACGCAAATGCCAAGAAGATCCTAATCGCCTCGAGTCTAGCAACAGGAGCATACACTTCGGTAAAATCGATCCCTTCTTGCTGACTGAAACCTTGTACTACCAACCGTGCTTTGTTTCTCACAATTACTCCTCTATCATCCCGCTTACACTTAAAGACCCATTTTGTCTTGATCAGCTTTTGATTTTCCGGTAAATCAACCAATCTCCATACTCCGAGCTTCTCAAACTGTAGTAGCTCTTCCTGCATCGCATTCACCCAGCTATCTTCAGTTAATGCTTCTTTATATGTCTTTGGCTCTACCTGCGAAATAAAGCATTTCAATGGCATTTCAATGAGAATTCTTCCTGTAAAGGAGCTACAGAAGAATAAAAACATGTAAGCCCTTTATTAATTTTCTCTCGAGTTTTCACTCCACTCTGAAGATCACCGATGATTTGTTCCGATGGATGATACGACAAAGTTCTCGGCATGACTGTGTCAGGTACGCTCACTTCCGATTGCAAATTTGTAATGTCCTGATCACCTGTGTGATCAACAGCTTCTGTAGATGCAATATTTGGTTCCTCGTCAAAAATCAGCTCGGTTTCCGATTCTGAGTCGTCAGAATGGTCAAATACTGGAGCTGCTTCTTCTGGAGTTTCATGTGTAGTTCCACTTGGACCAGCCTCATGATCATTTGCACCAACGGTGGGCGAGGAAACTACCAACTGTCTTGGCACTTGATCTTGCGCAAAAGACTGCTGTTGTTGGTATAAGTATGCTAGTTCCTCCTCACTTGGCTCAGTCGGCAACTGGAATGACTCCCAAAGTGTTTCGTAATCGAATAGCAATCTGTTTCCGGGAAGCTGAGGTGGAGCTGTATGCTGCTGACAGTCGACATGTTGAACTTATATGATCTTTCCTAAGCATGGAACAAATACTCTCTTCAGTGGACTCGCATAACCTACAAAAAAACCTTTGTTAACTTTTGCAGCAAATTTACCATCTGGATCAATAAATGTACAAGGTGATCCAAAAGGTTCTAAGAATTTCAAATTTGGTTTATAGCGATGAAGTAATTCGAAGCAGGTTGTCTTGTACTTCTTTACTGTAAGAACACGATTTAGCGTATAACATGCTGTAGCAACCGCTTCACTCCAAAAGAATATCGGCAATTTGGAATCAGCTAGCATTGTACGAGCAGTTTCAATCAATGTGCGATTCTTTCGTTCTGCGACACCGTTTTGTTGTGGAGTATACGGTGCGCTGAATTCATGAAGAATGCCTTTGTCATTGCAAAATTCGAGCATACGGTTATTTTTTAACTTCGTTCCGTTGTAGCTACGAATTCGTCTGATCGGCAGTTTGTACAGCGTCTCCATCTTTTTGAATAAAATCATCAATGAATCAAATGTCTCATCTTTTCTTTCGATACACATCACCCATGAAAATCTTGTAAAGTCATCAGTGACCACAAGACAATACAGATCTCCACTTACGCTCTTCACATTAACCGGTCCAAAAAGACCATGTGGAGTCTTTCTAGCGGTAGTCTGATGGAGTTCAAGAGCTTCTTTGGGTGTGACTTCTTTGTTTGCTTACCCTTTTTGCATTCTACACAATCATCATTCAGATGAAAATTTTTCAGATTAACACCTTCAACAAGATCATTGTGAACTAAGAAATTCATTTTTCTCACATGAATGTGACCCATCTTACGATGCCACATTCTTGATTCTTTTTCAGTTGCTTTTGTTTTAGTTACAAAACATTGTGCCTTTTTGTCTGATGTTGTTGCGACGCTCATGTCTAGGACATACAAATCGTTTTCACGAGGAGCGCACATCAACACCACATCTTCTGGAATTTTAAAATTTGGTTTAATGATTAAACACTCATTTTTTGTAAAATGGACTGTGAACGACTTGTCACAAATCTGTGATATGCTCAACAGGTTGTTTTCAAGTTCAACGATGTAGTTCACTTTATCAAATGTTACAACTCCATTGGTAAGAATTCCTTCACCAACGATTCTGCCACCCTGCGTTCCTGCAAACCCAACGTATCCTCCCTTGATTGATTTGACATCATAGAGTAATGGTAACATCCCAGTCATATGCCTCGAGGCGCCGCTATCCATGATCCACTTGGAGATGATAGAACGTGGAAGCCCCTGCATACATCAAAGATATTCACTCAAACAACGATGCCCAAGATTTCTTTACATTTGGAACACTACCAAAAACAAGATCACAAGCCACTTGGTCAACTTTTGGAATGTTGAAGACAACGTTTGGAACAACAGGTTCTAACTTCGATTTTAGATCTCCCTCCTTGATTGGTGGGAATTCCTCAATCAATTTGTCCAATTCAAATTCAAGTTTTTCATTGTTAGTTACAACAACTGTCGGTTCAGATTTCAAAACTTTTTCCATTTTCTTTTCCTCAAACTATTTTTTAGGTTTCTCCACCCATGATTGAATTGGAGAAATCTTCGTTTTAGGATAAACCTTTGAAGTCTTTGGAGATTTTGAAGATTCACCAATCTCAAAGATTGATTTTGGCTTGTCCTCGGACTTCAAAGATTCGCCACATTTCAAAATACGCACTGGAGGAACCATCGGTGTTTTTCCGTTAACATCACTTGAAGTTTTAGGTTTGGGTTTCTGGAAAGCTGGTTTTTCAATCCTTCACACACTGTTTTGCCATGTGACCAATTTCATTGCAGCGATAACAGATTCTTTTGTCATATTCGACAAAAGTGGATCTGTTGGTTTCATCTTTCAACTTTTTCGCTGCATTAAAATCGTCAATTGCTTTCTGACTAAAGATATAATCTTTTTCAGTTTCAGTACTAGGACCAGCGACAAACACTTCACTTAATTTCTCTTTTGGCTTTACATCTTTCTTAGCCATTTTCTTCTCAAAACCGACACCTTTCCTTTTGAAATTGTTTCCATGTCTTTTGTTATGACCATTGTTACCCACCCATTCTTTCTTTCCCGGGTTGTTTCGTTGTTGTTTCACAAAATATTTTTTTGGTTTTGATAGAAATGCGTTGTTGTTAACCTCTGAAATGTCAATTTCCACAAGCTTATAAACTTTTTCAACATTTTCCAGTTTTGCATTCTGAATCGGGTACTCAAAATTAGTATATAGTTTGTCAGTTCCGGTCATCGTGTATGCCACAATGATCGAATCGACATTCACAACTTTATCTGATTTTGGTATGAACTTATCAAGAAAGTTCCCATCATCTTCAGAATCAGAATTGGAATTCTCCAAATGAGTTTTAACCGTTCCGAAATCAGAGTTATCACTTTCTTCATCCAACACTTGGTCAACAACAGTTTTAATCACTTGTGACTCATCGTCAGTGTCAGATGGAGAAAATGTAACATCAATGTTTTCAGGTAACTCATTCTCCACAGTTCTCAACTTGAGATTCAAAGCTGCTTCCACCCCATCTGGATATTTTTGTGTGTAATGATTCCACATTGGGGGTGGAACATTGTTGAAACCAGGTTTAGCATCAGGTAGTTGAGGAACAATTTGATCAATCACATAAGATGAAGCAATATAACTGATCAATTTTTATCAACTCTTTCTTTTTCAATACGCATCAATTCAAGTTCCTTTTTCAAAGATGCGATTGTGTCCAGTTGAATGTTAATCTCTATCTGTTTTTCCATGACAGTTTCTTTGAACAGATTAGTAGCTTTATCATTTTCTATACTTTTTTTTTAATCATTTTGATTGAACGTGATAAAGTGTCATAAGCTTCTTTCACATCATTAAGATCAAACTTTACGTCGTCAGTATTTTTCTTCAATTCTTGAAACTGTTTGTCTTTTTCAAGACAATCCATGCAGGGTTTTAAACAGTTTTCGCATGGTGTTTCAGGAATTGAATCAATCTTTTCAAAAACCTTTTCATCTTTATCAATTTTAATTTCTGGTTTACCAAACCCGTCAGACTCAGACTCTGATTTTTCTCCTGATTTGATATCCAGATTTTCTGATTTGAACTCAAACTCCTTTTTGACTGACTCCTTTTCGATTGACTTTGTTTCGACAGACTCCGTTTTGACAGACTCCGTTTCGACAGACTCCGTTTCGACAGACACTAACTCTTGAGTTTTTTCTACCTCTTTCAGCTTGACCATCAGCGCCTTGTCAGCTATTTCCTTCAGAGTTTCTTCATTCATCTCTTTAGAAACATCTATAATTTCTTCAACCGGAGCTTTTTCGACGTCATATCGTTGATAGAAACCAGTAGTTGGCTCGCTGAAGAATCCTGCAAAAGAATCAAACATGTTAGGAGGCATTATGGATTTAAAAGAATTAGCAATAATCCCCTGTTCTGATTGATAATAATAAACTTTTGTTGCTGCCTCTTCAAGCTCTGCCAGACTCTCTTCACTCATTACTTCTCCGACTTCTTCAGCTTCAACAACACATTCTGGCTCTTCAATAATCTCCGCCATCATAGCAAGACCCTCACTGGGAAAATATTTATCCCAACTAAAACCTTCTGGCATCTTCTCATCATCCTGATTAACCAAAAAAGCCTTTTCTGGTTTGTTTTCAATTTGAGGTCTTTGATTAAATGGTTGTTGACTAGTTTTGTGATAGATTGCTTGTCGGTAGTAGTCATTTGTGAACGGATTCTGATGATTGTTTACTTCCCTGTTTGGACACTCACGTTTGAAATGCCCTTTTTCTTTGCATTTGAAGCAAGTTACTTTCGCTTTATCAAATCCAAGCTTTTGATCAGGTCCTGAGAGACTGTTTCATCCGGTTATTTCCATAAATCTTTGTGCTCTCCTCACTAAGCTCGCCATTCCCCATTTGATATCAATAAGCTCTAATTCTTCAGGATCAATTTGATCGTAATCCTCCTTTGTCATGTCTGGATTACCGATCCTTCCAGCAACTAGACTCTCATATGATTCAAGAACGGAAGCTAATAGTGCAATATGTTGCTTTGCAGCTGCTTCTGTAAAATCTTGACCATTTTTTATGTTTACAGCAATATTACATTGTATCCCCGAAACGTAACTCTGATTATTTGAACTTGATGAACTTTGAGGAGACACATGTTCTTGAACCTTAGGATTTGGTTCAAAGCTTGTAAACGGTGAATGATTGTTGCTTGGTGTGCTTTGAGAAACTCCAGATGTAGGCTCAGCACTAAATGTTGTCTGAATTTTTGGACTTGGGGTAGATGTTGCCGATGAGCTTCCTTTGTAGTACAACTGAACAACTTGTTGTACATTAGCAGATTTCATTTTTCTGATCTTTTTAAGTTAAAGCTCATGTGATTCAATTTTCTCAATGAATGTGCTTAGATTGAAACCAACATATTCCAAGTTATTTTTCAAAACCAACAAATATGTGCCCCACTCATCATACGGTAAAGCATCTGCCAGCTTGTCAACCCATTCTTCATCTGTTTTTTCAATGCTCAAACGCTTCATTTCTACAACCAAATGACAATATCTCTTGATCAAATCTTTTGTTGACTCACCCTTCATAGCAGTAAAAATATCAAATTCCTTTTTCAGTAATGCCGTCTTGCTCTTTATCATCGAAACACTTCCAAGAAACTTGACTTTTAGTGAATTCCAGATAGACTGTGAATCATTATGATTTGGTAGCAAAACCAAAATATCTTCTTTGATTGCTTGTTGCAAGATACTCATCATTTTCTTCTCGGCTTTAAAACTATCTTGTTCAATCAGAGTTAACTGATGAAGTGCTTTCTCAATACCCACTCCAGTCATCGGCGGTACATACCTTGACTCAATTTTCATCCAACACTCAAAATGATTTGCCTGTACCCAGGTTTTAAACCTCTCTGACCACCCAAAATATTCGTCAATGTTCATTAATTTTGGTGGCTTTTGCGTTGTACCAAGCTCGTTTTCCATGTTTACATTTTGAATAATACTCGCTGGAGTTTGAACTGCTGTCATTCCCCCTCCGGAAAACATGTTATAAAATTCTTGGTTATCCATTTTATACTTCGAAAAAACTTTAAGTTTTGAAAAATGACACTTTCAAGCGAAAAGACTTCTACACGAAATGGATTTTCAAGCGGAATGAATCTCAAATGAAATGGACTGTTTCAAACGAAATCAACTTTCAAGCAAAATGACAATTTCAAACGAAATGAAATGCCATTTCGTGCGAAATGGGTAAAAGTTTAATTCGTGCGAAATGATCAGATTTTCAAGCGAAATGGTAAACCTTCACACGAAATGGGCAGAAATTTCATACGAAATGACATGTTTTCACACGAAATGAAGTTTCTCGCACTTTATTATCAATTTAATCCGAATTAAGGTCTGAAACTTTGAAGGATTGATTAAAATGGTGTTTTACATGTTATATTCAAAACTCAGTCCATTTTGTCCGTGGAATCGTTCAAAAATCCAAGAATGAGTAGAAGTAGAGAGTTCTAAACCATTCACAACACTGATTCAGCCGATTTGACTCATCCTGAGCTCTGATACCACTTGTAGGATCATTTGCACGACCAAACCGAGTCGTTCAGAAGAGTTCTAATCAATACGAGAGGCGGAAACTAACGTATCGACTTCGAGGTCTCTTCCATTTCGTGTGAAATGCACACATACTATACAAATCCTAATTTCTCGACTACCGAGCTCCATTCAATCCTATCTAGACACATGACTCGATACAAGACGAAGTCGACAGACATATGCACCAACAGACTCCCCCTTGGATGTCGACGAGTCTTCGATACAAGTCTTCGGTATGACGAGTCTTCAGACTTGATCAGTCTTCGTGCCTTCTTCCAAAGTATTTGACAATGTAAGCATCCTCAATCTCTTCTCTTCTTCTATCAGAATCTAATCTCCCCCTTGGATATTGATCTAATCTTCAATCTTCAGACTCCCCCTTTCGATAAGCTGGGATCGTAGTCTGGAATATCACTCTCACAGGCTTTTGGATCGAGAACCTGGCTCTAATCAACACACGATGATGCTGAAAATCCTCAGGAATCGAAGCCTGGCTACCTGCACAACCTCTACCTCACAATAAATTTCACAAATTTAAAATTTGACAAATTTATAATTCACTTTGAAAAAATTATATAGATTTGGTATCAACTTAATGAACCATTTAATCATTTCAAAATTATATCTCATTTCAATCAAACTCTCCCAACCCTGTTGTTCATCATGTTTAGCACTTGTAATTTTGAAAATCAGCTTTTCAACATCAGTTGTCGAAAATAGGATGAAATAAAATCTTTTTTGAATTTTCAAAATTTTATGCTAAAACACTCCGAAAATCTTTTTGGATTTTTATAAAGAAAAACAGTAAGGAAATATTTACAGACAATATTTTTGTGAGTTTGTGTAAGAGGATCATATCAGTTTTTGACAAACCACTAGCACCGTTGAGCTTTAAACACTTTAAGTTCTAAACGATTCACTTAGATTGTCAGTATACTGATCCACTTAAATTTTCACACAAAGTTCAACTGTTTCGAGATACAAGATTAATGTTTTAAGGGCTTAAACTTATTCGCGTGTCCCACCTCAGAATATACTCCCGTATCTAGACTCCTATATTCAGTCTTACAGGTGAATGTACACTAATGATATCTGTAAGGGCTTAATGCGAGACCATGAGAGCTCAGGCTATTGCTTCCGCAAAATCAGAGAGATGATGGTTCGCTTTTCGGTGGGTTCCCTTCAGAGAATCTTTTCCTTTCAACAACACATGATTAGCATTTTTCAATGTTTCATCATTTTTATACTGAGGGCGAGCTTTAAGAATAAAGCAATGCAAAGTATTATACGAGGACTAGGCTATTGCTCCCGCAAAATCAGAAGTCCTGGTATAATACCCAAAGATATAACCACGCACAAAGACCTAGTATGTCAGAAATAGAAAGCCTTTCAAACAAGATTTCAGGGGTTACCTATATATCCGAGAGATGTTCCCCACGAAATAAGTAAGTATGATATTTAGGTTTATATCTCTAACACAATCTACTAAGCGTGCGAAAACCTACTGGCACATAATCAGTGAGACCGTTTATCACATTTGACTTTCCAATTCTTTAGCGTACTGTGATTGTCTACTGATGTACTATCATTTCCTCTTTTTCACAACAAAACTCATTTTTGAATTTTTATCATGTTTTTGGCTTTTTCAAATTTTCTAATATTTTTGGATTTTCTGAAATTTCTTACTCCACCTAAAATTCAAAACCATTTAAAGAAAATTTGACAACCCGATGTGAATTGCTTCAATTCTCCATTCACTTGGCATAAACAATCAGAACTCCCCCTGACAACAAACTATTTTCCCATTATGATTTCAAAACACTTAGGTTTGTTTTAATCAAAATAGTTTTTCCGGAAAATTAGTTTTGTTGATTTTTACAAACCATTTGTAGGTTAGGGGTTTACTTCATCACTTTTTTTTTCTTACAACCACTTGTAGGAAAGATAAATCAAGTACAACTTAATGTCCTTGATTAATCGATTTGTAGGGACGAACAATCACTTGTAGATTCTCAACAATCAAACCACTTGTAAATAGAAATATGACAATTTTCAAGAATAACACTACCACTTGTAGGTCAAAATTTCACAGTTGTGAATTTCTCAAGAAAGATGCCGATTCCTGCTTCACGATTACCAACTTGGAAGCTCCGGCAAGTCAGGTTTTTCATTTAAAAAGATCCACCCAAGCCTAACGAGCCTTGGGTAATTTCGAGTGATCATCACTTGGTTTCTTTTCTTTCATTTTCTGTTTTAAATTTCCGTTTGACAATGATGGAAAATTTGCATCATCCATTGTCTTAACGGAATTTTCACCTTTTACCTCAACAAATGGCTCCTCTGAGTTTGACGAGTCAGATTCATTGCCCGATCGTGACTTGTCTGACTTTGATGAGTCAGATTCATCGCCAAAACATAGCTCCTTTGCTTCCGAAGAAACAAATTCATTGCCAGTCTTTATTGGAACCCAATTCACACAGGATTTAGGTTTTCGAAATTCATCAACCTGTCACATGAATGACCTTTCACAGTTTCTTTTATACTCAAAAACTTTGATAAAGATTTTATCTGAAAAATTAACTTTATTTGATTTTTTATCAGTTTGATTAGTCAATTTTTCTTTCTTTATCCTCTCTTTTATCCTCAGATTTGTATCTGATGAATCCGTTTTGCTTGACTTACCCTTTTTTGTTGAGCAAATCGATTCATCAGAACTTTTATCTGAATTACCAGTTGTACCCGAGGACAAAATCTTTTCAAGATACTCTCTTGCTTTCTTCCTTTTCTTTCTCAGTCTGTCTTTCTGCCCTTGTGACAGTTTCACTTTCTGTTCTTTGGGCTTTTCTTCGACTTTGACTGTTTTCTTCACCGTTCTCTGAGATTCAGCCCTCGATCTTTCCTTTGATCTCACTGGGCAATCTCTGGCAATGTGACCTTTGATTTGACATTCAAAGCATCTTCTGGTCTCAAATCTTTGACTTTGGCAGTTAACAGCAATGTGTCCTATAAAACCACATTTGTAACACACTTTGTTATCATACCATTCACCACTTTCATACCAAATGCTCAGATCGTGACATTTATTTGCTTTGTGGTAGTCATGTCTCCTCTTGTAAGCTAGATTTGTCTTTTGAGCACTGTGGTCAAACCTGCACCACTTATTACCAACTTTTTGTGAGTTTTATTTTTTAGATTTTTGTGATTTTTTATCACGATTGGATGATTGAACTGATGATCTTTTATTTTCTTTTTGAAATTTTTTTTAAATTTTTCACATTTTGTTTTTGTTCTGCATTCTTCTTCAAAGGTTTCTCGATTGTGATGATAAATCTGATGATGAAAATGAGAAAAAGAAAATATTTTTGAAATTAAAAGAAAATTTTCAAGAAACTGTTTTGCAATCTACTGAAATAGTTGAATGTTCAACACAGAAACCTTTGAAGAAGAATGCAGAACAAAAACAAAATGTGAAAAATTCAAAAAAATTTCAAAAAGAAAATAAAAGATCATCAGTTCAATCATCCAATCGTGATAAAAACTCACAAAAATCTGAAAAACAAAACTCACAAAAAGTTGGTAATAAGTGGTGCAGGTTTGACCAGAGTGCTCAAAAGACAAATCCAGCTTACAAGAGGAGACATGACTACCACAAAGCAAATCAATGTCACGATCTGAGCATTTGGTATGAAAGTGGTGAATGGTATGATAACAAAGTGTGTTACAAATGTGGTTTTATAGGACACATTGCTGTTAACTGCCAAAGTCAAAGATTTGAGACAAGAAGATGCTTTGAATGTCAAATCAAAGGTCACATTGCCAGAGATTGCCCAATGAGATCAAAGGAAAGATCGAGGGCTGAATCTCAGAGAACGGTGAAGAAAACAGTCAAAGTCGAAGAAAAGCCCAAAGAACAGAAAGTAAAACTGTCACAAGGGCAGAAAGACAGACTAAGAAAGAAAGGGAAGAAAGCAAGAGAGTATCTTGAAAAGATTTTGTCCTTGGGTACAACTGGTAATTCAGATAAAAGTTCTGATGAATCGATTTGCTCAACAAAAAAGGGTAAGTCAAGCAAAACGGATTCATCAGATACAAATCTGAGGACAAAAGAGAGGATAAAGAAAGAAAAATTGAGTAATCAAACTGATAAAAAATCAAAGAAAGTTAATTTTTCAGATAAAATCTTTATCAAAGTTTTTGAGTATAAAAGAAACTGTGAAAGGTCGTTCATGTCACAGGTTGATGAATTTGGAAAACCTAAATCCTGTGTGAATTGGGTTCCAATAAAGACTGGCGATGAATTTGTTTCTTCGGAAGCAAAGGAGCTACGTTTTGGCAATGAATCTGACTCATCAAAGTCAGACAAGCCACGATCGGGCAATGAATCTGACTCGTCAAAGTCAGTGGAGCCATTTGTTGAGGTAAAAGGTGAAAATTCCGTTAAGACAATGGATGATGCAAATTTTCCATCATTGTCAAACGGAAATTTAAAACAGAAAATGAAAGAAAAGAAACCAAGTGATGATCACTTGAAATTACCCAAGGCTCGTCAGGCTTGGGTGGATCTTTTTAAATGAAAAACCCGACTTGCCGGAGCTCCCAAGTTGGTAATCGTGGAGCAGGAATCGGCATCTTTCTTGAGAAATTCACTTCGGTGATATTTCGACTTACAAGAAATTAATCAAGGACATTAAGTTGCACTTGAATTAACTGTCTTACAAATGTTTGATTGATAGAACCTACAAGTGTTAAATTTTTCATAGTGGTTAAAAGAACAAGGTGATGAAACCCCATGTTTGTGAAATGACACACAAAACTAATTTTCTGGAAAAACCATTTTATTAAAACAAACTTAAGTGTTTTGAAATCATAATGAGAAAATAGTTTGTTGTCAGGGGGAGTTCTGATTGTTTATGCCAAGAGGATGGCGGATTGAAGCAATTCGATGTGAGTTTGTCACTTTATTTGTATAGTTTATTTTCAAAATTTTCCCAGAAAATCAAAATTTGAAATATAATTTTGATTTTAGGGGGAGTAAAAATTTTAAAAAATTTTGAAAATTTGAAAAAAGCCAAAAACATGATAAAAAAACAAAATGAGTTTTGTTCTGAAAAAGAGGAAATGATAGTAAATCAATGGACTATCACGGTATGCTAAAGAAATGTAGTGATTAAATAGCATTAAACGGTCTCACTGATGATATGCCGATAGGTTTTTACACATTTAGTAGACTTTTTCGGGATATAAACTTAAATATCAAACTTGCTTGTTTCGTGGGGAACACTACTTGGATATTTAGGTAACCCCTAAAATCTCGTTTGAAGGACCCCTCTTTCTGAGATACTAGGTCTTTATACTTAGTGATATCTGGGGTATTATCCCGGGACTTCTGATTTTGCGGGAGCAATAGCCTAGTCCCCGAATAATACTTTCTGCATGCTTGAAATAAAAGCCCCCCTTCAGCATAAAAAATGATAAAAAACGAAAAAGATTAAATCATGTGCTGTTGTAAAGAAGATCCCCAAGGGGGACACACCAAAGTGAAACCTTCATCTCAGCAAAAGAAAAATTGAGCTCTCAAGGTTTCGCAATTCACCCCTTACAGATATCATCTAGAATACTCACCTGTAAGACCGAATATTGGGATCTGGATACGGGAGTATATTCAAGAGGTGGGACACATGAATGAGTTTAAGTTTTTAATACACCTAATTCGTATCCTTAATAAGTTGAAATTTGTGTGAAAATTTAAGTGGATCAGTATATCGACAATCTAAGTGAACTGTTTAATTCTTAATGTGTAACTAAGCTCAACGGTACTTGTGACTTGTCAAAAACTGATATGATCCTCTTACACAAACTCACAAAAAGATGTTTGTATACAGTTTATTTCCTAAATCCAAAAAGATTTTAGTGTGTTTTAGCATAAATTTTTTGAAAAATCAAAAAGATTTTATTTCATCTTATTTTTTGACAACTGATGTTGGAAAGCTGATTTTCAAAATTCCGAGTGCTAAACATGATGAACGACTTTGGGTTGGGGAGTTTTTTTAAATGAAGAAATGTTTTGTTGAAAATGATTGTAAGATTAGTTAATCAAAGTCATTAATTTGAACTTGAAGTAACTATTAATTTTGAAGAGGTGTGCTTTCTACTGGTAAGTTTTTCAAATTGTTATAAATTGAAAACCTATGTTTTGGGTAGAGAATTTGTGCAGGAAACGTTGAAAAAGCTAAGTTTCGATTCTTGAAGATTAATGCCAGGTTTTCGATCCCAATCTTCAAATAAAGAATTCCAGACTGCGATCCCAGCTGATTGAAAGGGGGAGTCTGAAGACGAAAAAGCCAGGTTCCTGATCCTGTTGCTACGGAAAGCCAGGTGAAGCTCCTGAAGCTGTAAAAGAGTGCGAAAAGACTAAAGAGTCGACATACTGAAGACTCATTATATCAAAGACTCGTCGACATCCAAGGGGGAGTCTGTTGGTGCATATGTCTGTCGACTTCGTCTTGTATCGAGTCTTGTAACAAGATATGATAGGTCAGGGCACAATGTACGAGAAAATAGTTTTCGTAGGGTGAAAGACCATTTCGCACGAAATGGAAGAAGTCATTTCGTACGAAATGGACATTGTGCATTTCGCACGAAATGGACCTGATCCATTCCATGCGAAATACCTTGCCTATAAATACCTGTCCTGTTCATTTCGTTTGTAGCTTTTCTGATTCCGGCGATGAGGTGCTGCCGAAGTGTCTCCAGCCTGTAAATGTTGTGTTATCAATAAACAAGACAGATTAATGTGAATCTAGTGCAATACAATTTGAACGAAGACTAAATCACTGAATTCCGCCTCTGATTTAGTCTGAGAACTCTTCTGAACGACTCGTTTGGTCGTGCAAATGATCACTTGTAGGATCGTTTGCACGACCAAAACGAGTCGTTCATAAGAGTTCTGATCAATACGAGAGGCGAAAACTAACGTATCGACTTCGAATCAGCTTGATTTACACTCTAATTGTCTTGTAGATTGATATAACAGCTTTACAGATCAAATGACACGTCGGCAACACTTCGGCACCGGAATCAGAAATCGTTACAAATGAATTGGAGCTTCAGGTATTTATAGAGGATCCATTTCGTACAAAATGGTCTCTTCTATTTCGTGCGAAATGCACACATACTATACAAATCCTAATTTCTCGACTACCGAGCTCCATTCAATCCTATCTAGACACATGACTCGATACAAGACGAAGTCGACAGACATATGCACCAACAAACTCCCCCTTGGATGTCGACGAGTCTTCGATACAAGTCTTCAGTATGACGAGTCTTCAGACTTGATCAGTCTTCGTGCCTTCTTCCAAAGTATTTGACAATGTAAGCATCCTCAATCTCTTCTCTTCTTCTATCAGAAGCTAACCTCCCCCTTGGATGTTGATCTAATCTTCAATCTTCAGACTCCCCCTTTCGATAAGCTGGGATCGCAGTCTGGAATATCACTCTCACAGGCTTTTGGATCGAGAACCTGGCTCTAATCAACATACGATTATGCTGAAAATCCTCAGGAATCGAACTAATTGGGGAGTAGGAATCGGCATCATTCTTGAAAAATGTTTTGTGAAAACCTACAAGTGGTTTATTTGATATTGTCATACCTACAAGTGGTATCAGAGCTCAGGAGGAGGAGTTCTTACTGAATTCAGCTTGACTTCTTCAAAATTCTGACTTCTACACCTTCTTTTTCAAAATTAACAAGATTTCATGGACAAAATGGCTTGATTTTCTCACATAATACGCGAAACACTGTTTTAACAAAGCCTTGAAAGAATCAGACCTAAAATCAACCTAAAACCTGATCAATTTGTCAAAAACATAGCCGATTGGATGACATCGGCAGCATTTCGCACGAAATGAACTTTTCATTTCGCACAGAATAGCTTCAGTCTTGCCCATTTCGTACGGATTGACAAGGGTTGACTTCTTTTTGCACGAAATCGCTCAGTTTGGTTCATTTCATACGAATTGGAAGGTTTTGATCCCATTTCGTACGAAATCAACTCATTTCGTACCAAGTTATCCATTTCGTTTGAAAGTGTCATTTCGTACCAGATCCATTTCGCGTGAAATTCATTTCGTTTGAAAAGTCTGTTTGAGGAAATTTTTGATACCGAAACATGGATTCTGAATTCTACAATGCTTTTGCTACCCCGAGTACTCCTGTTTCCGTTGCTCAGAGTGTAACCATGGAAAACGAAACTGGAACATTACAGAAACCGCCTAAGCTAATGGGAATTGAAGAGTATCATAGTTGGAAAGAGCGTTTTGAAAATTGGGTTCAAGCAAATCATCTTAGATCTTGGGAATGTATTGAAACTAAGTATGTTAGACCATTGTCTGATTTGAGAGTTGAAAAAATTATCTCAGAATTTTCAGATAAAGAGAGAGATTCGTATAAGGCAGAAAAAATGATGGTCAGTTTACTTCAGCAAGCTGTAAAAGAGGATATTTTCATCTTACTTCAGCATAATGTTAGTGCTTATTCGATTTGGGATGCACTTAAAAGGAAATTCGAAGGTAGTACAGAGATGATTAAGAGTAAAAAATCATTACTGAAGAAGGAGTTTGAATTGTTTACAAGTATGCCAGGCGAAACTACAAAAACTCTTATTGAAAGATATTGTCATCTTGTTCGATCAATGGCTAGATTGGAGATTACTAAAACTCCAGAGGAATGGGTTGAGAAATTAGCAGATGCATTACCTCAAAAAGATTGGGGTACATACCTCATGATTTTGAAGAATTCCGGAGAGTATAGTAGATTGTCGATTGCACAATTTATTGAGAAACTAGAGGGACAAGATCTTGAATAACAAAAGATTGCTAGAATGAACAATTCAAGTGGTCAACAAGACATCAAGTTGTACTACAAAGGAAATGTTCAAAATGTTGAAGCGAGTCCAAAGATCCAAACTGCTTTCAGCGCAGAAAATTCACCAGGATCAATCAATCAAAGTTCGTACAATTCCAGTGGATTTTCTTCATATCCGAGTGTTAATCCAAGTGTTCAAATCTCAAACAACAGTAATGATCATGTGCTACATTGCAACATCGCGTTGCATCTTCAGAACGGTTAGAATTTCTCTGAAGAAGTTGCTAAAGGTCATATGGCATTGCTTGTTACTGTGTTGGAATCTTATAAGAGTTTGGTTGCGGGGAGAATCGGAAATCCTATGTTGACAAAAGAGGATTACGATCAGATTGATGGTGAAGAAATGGAGCTTATGGATATTAAGTGGTGTTTGGCTAGTGTGTTGAGGAGAGCTGAGAAATTTAAACAGATCACCGGAAGAGATGACTTCCGTGATGCTAATGTTTCTACTTTAGGTTTTGATAAATCTAAAGTTACTTGTTTTCGATGCAGGGAAAAAGGGCATTTCAAGAGGGAATGTACCAATCGAGAAGCAGGTGGAGCTCAAAATCCGTTCAGCAACAATGATTACTATCGGAAAGCAATTTATCATCAAGTTGCTCAACAGCCGAATCAACAACAACCATCATCATCCAATACTAAACAAATTGAAGATGGAAAGAAGAAAGCTTATCTAGTGAATCAAGATGATGAAAGATTGCCAGAAGGATTTAGCTGGGATAAATATATTCCGGCTGATTCAAATCTTGGAGCATTCATTGCACAAATCATTCAAAAGCCAGAGTTGATGAAAGAGTGGACGGATGTGTTTGCTGATGATGAGAAAAGCCAAGATGAAGAGTCTGTTTCTTCAGAAAGTTCAGAAAAGACACCAGAGTGTGATCAATCATCATCTGATAGCAGTGACGATGATGAGGAATTTAATCAAATTAACATTGGCAAAACTCATTTATCTTCTGAAAGTTTCAAATTCTATTTTGCAGATAAATTGGAGAAGCTAAAAGAGAGAAGAGCTGCAAAAGAAAAGAAAGAAGTTAAGATGGCTGAGCAGGTAGTTGAAGTTGAAAAGGTAGTTGAAGTTGAAAAGATAGTTGAAGTTGAAAAGATTGTAGAAGTTGAGAAGATTGTTGAAGTCACTAAACCGTGTCTAACATGTTTGGAACCATGCAAAAATTGTGAAGAAAAAGATGAGAAGTTTAGTGAGCTTGACAAAATGAAAGAAAAATTATTGTTTGATGTCAAGAATGTGAAAGAATCGTATGATGTTCAAATTGAAAAATTATTGTTTGATGTCAAGAATGTGAAAGAATCGTATGATGTTCAAATTGAAAAATTATTGTTTGAAAGATTCAGACAAATTATATTCTGATAAGGAATTTCCAATAAGAAGTGTTCAAATTGAAAAGATCAAAAAGGTTTTCAAATTAACAGAAATCAACATTTCTGAAATAAAAGATGTAAATCTTACTAATAAACCTAAAAAATACACTTCAAGAGTTCAACAACGGTTAAACAAGAAAAAAAGGTTACAGTTCTGGTTCTGGTTTTCAAAAGAAACCAAACCATAACAGTAATTTGAAAAAGAAAGGTTTAGGCTTTATTCCTCCAGAAAATCATAAAATTGAGAAAATTTCTAAAACAAAAACAATATTTGTTGCAGGTGCTTCTTGTGAGGAAGAAGAAAAGAGCTCATTCTGGAAACAATCGAACAAAGCGTTCTTTGCAGAAAAACAGAAACATGAAAAGAATGGAGTTCATCAGAGAAAGGAGACAAGAACCTGTTATCGATGTCAAGAAGTTGGTCACATCGCCTGGAACTGTCCAAAGGCAACCAACACAAAACAGGAAGTTGTTTCTAAACTCAAAGAAATAATTGTTGATAAAACTGAACCACCAACTGAAAAGTTCAAAGTGTTTAAAAATTCTAAATATGAAGTTGGTGAGTGTTCAAAAAGGTTTTACAAAAGAAGGGGGAATCTTGACAACCAAACATGGGTTGTTAAGAAATCTGATATGAAATCTGGCAATGAATCTGATTCCACAAAGTCAGAGGAGCCACAAGTTGAGCTCAAAAGTGAAAAATAAGTGCCGCCAATGGATGATGAGAACTTTCCACCATTGCGGGCTGCAAATTTAAAACAAAAGGATTTTGATGTTGAAAAGGCGTTCAATGGCAAAGTGAAAAATATTTTTGGAAAGATGGTTGAGGGAAAAGTTAAAGGGGTTAAAGAATTTTATGAATCGAAGAAGGGAACATACACACCGAGTGAAAATGACTCGGAAGCACCCAAGGCTGGTCAGGCTTGGGTGTCACCATTCTCTGTCTAAAAACCTGACTTGCCGGAGCTTCCAAGTTGGTAATCGTGAAGCAGGAATCGGCATCTTTCTTGAGAAATTCACACTGTGAAATTTCGACCTACAAGTGGTAGTGTTATTCTTGAAAATTGTCATATTTCTATTTACAAGTAGTATGGTTGTTGAGAATCTACAAGTGATTGTTCGTCCCTACAAAGAGATTAATCAAGAACATTAAGTTGTACTTGATTTATCTTTCCTACAAGTGGTTGTAAGAAAAACAAAGTGATGAAGTAAACCCCTAACCTACAAATGGTTTGTAAAAATCAACAAAACTAATTTTCCGGAAAAACCATTTTGATTAAAACAAACTTAAGTGTTTTGAAATCATAATGGGAAAATATGTTTGTTGTCAGGGGGAGTTCTGATTGTTTATGCCAAGTGGATGGCGAATTGAAGCAATTCACATTGGGTTGTCAAATTTTCTTTAAATGGTTTTGAATTTTAGGGGGAGTAAGAATTTCAGAAAATCCAAAAACATTTGAAAATTTAAAAAAGTCAAAAACACGATAAAAATGAAAATGAGTTTTGTTGTGAAAAAAGAGGAAATGATAGTACGTCAGTAGACTATCGCAGCACGCTAAAGAATTGGAAAATAAAATGTGATAAACGGACTCACTGATGATATGCCAGTAGGTTTTCACTCGCTTAGTAGATTGGTTTCGAGATATAAACCTAAATCAAACACTTACTTATCTCGTGGGGAACTTCTCTCGGATATATAGGTAACCCCTGAAATCTTGTTTGAAGGGCTTTCTATTTCTGACATACTAGGTCTTTGTGCGTGGTGATATCTGGGGTATTATACCAGGACTTCTGATTTTGCGGGAGCAATAGCCTAGTTCTCGTATAATACTTTGCATTGCTTTAATCTTAAAGCTCGCCCTCAGCATAAAAAAAATGATGAAACATTGAAAAATGCTAATCATGTTCTGTTGAAGAAAAGATTCTCTAAAGGGAACCCACCGAAAAGCGAACCATCATCTCTCTGATTTTGCGGAAGCAATAGCCTGAGCTCTCATGGTCTCGCATTAACCCCTTACAGATATCATTAGTTTACATTCACCTGTAAGACTGAATATAGGAGTCTGGATACGGGAGTATATTCTGAGGTGTGACACGCGAATAAGTTTAAGGCCTTAAAACATTAATCTCGTATCTCGAAAAAGTTGAACTTTGTGTGAAAATTTAAGTGGATCAGTATACTGACAATCTAAGTGAATCGTTTAGAACTTAAAGTGCTTAAAGCTCAACGGTGCTAGTGGTTTGTCAAAAAAACTGATATGATCCTCTTACACAAACTCACAAAAATATTGTCTGTAAATATTTCCATATTGTTTTTCTTTATAAAAATCGAAAAAGTATTTCGGAGTGTTTTAGCATAAAATTTTGAAAATTCAAAAAGATTTTATTTCATCTTATTTTCGACAACTGATGTTGGAAAGCTGATTTTCAAAATTCCAAGTGCTAATCATGATGAACAACAGTGGGTTGGGAGAGTTTGTTTGAAATGTGAAATGTTTTTGAAATGTTTAAATGGTTCATTAAGTTGATACCAAATCTGTATAATTTCTTCAAAGTGAATTATAAATTTGTCAAATTTTAAATTTGTGAAATTTATTCTGAGGTAGAGGTTGTGCAGGTAGCCAGGCTTCGATTCCTGAGGATTTTCAGCATAATCGTATGTTGATTAGAGCCAGGTTCTCGATCCAAAAGCCTGTGAGAGTGATATTCCAGACTGCGATCCCAACTTATCGAAAGGGGGAGTCTGAAGATTGAAGATTAGATCAACATCCAAGGGGGAGGTTAGCTTCTGATAGAAGAAGAGAAGAGATTGAGGATGCTTACATTGTCAAATACTTTGGAAGAAGGCACGAAGACTGATCAAGACTGAAGACTCGTCATACTGAAGACTTGTATCAAAGACTCGTCGACATCCAAGGGGGAGTCTGTTGGTGCATATGTGTGTCGACTTCATCTTGTATCGAGTCATGTGTCTAGATAGGATTGAATGGAGCTCGGTAGTCGAGAAATTAGGATTTGTATAGTATGTGTGCATTTCGCACGAAATGGAAGAGAGCATTTCATACGAAATGGACTTTGTCCATTTCGCACGAAATAAATATTGACCATTTCGTACGAAATGGATCCTCTATAAATACCTGAAGCTCCAATTCATTTGTAACAATTTCTGATTCCGTTGCCGATGTGTCATTTGATCTGTAAAGCTGTTATATCAATCTACAAGACAATTAGAGTGTAAATCAAGCTGATTCGAAGTTGATACGTTAGTTTCCGCCTCTCGTATTGATTAGAACTCTTCTGAACGACTCGGTTTGGTCGTGCAAACGATCCTACAAGACATTCTCTATGTTTTTTATTTTTGTACTTATTACCAACACACTAAGTTAACCAAGTCCAATTTAATGACCCTGGTCAACTGTTTAGCCTGCTAAGTCCAAGTTAATGACCTTGGCTGACCAAATACTGATCTTGCTGACATTTTGAGACATTTTAAGTTCAAATTAATGAACTTTTATACATTTCGAGCCATTACCACACTTTTTCACAAACTTTTGCTTATCCAACCCCATGATCCAACATGTTTAGCACTATGAGATTTTGATCATCAGATCACCAACGTCTGTTGTCGGAAAAATAAGATGAAATATCAAATCTTTTTGGATTTTATAATATTTTGCTAAACAAACAGGAAATCATGAAACTATAATATGTACAAACATATTTACAGACAACTTTTTGTGAGTATGCGTTAGAGGATCATATCAGTTTATTGAGACACATCAACTGCACCGTTGATCTAAATTTACCACTTAAAGCCTTTAAACAATTCACCCTAGATCATCGATATTGTGGTCCACTTAAACTCCTCTAGGATGTTCGTAATGCTTACCGATACGTTTAAGGTATATTAGAAAGCACTAAAATCCTATGGGCCCCACAATCTAAGCATATCCCCTCATCATGTAATGCACTGGCCCGAATAACGCTTTTAAACTTTCATCAACAGTGATTTGTGCAAAAATAATTCAGAACACTTAAACATTAACGATCAGGTCGATACTCCCGTATACGCAGAGATCGTCCAATGTTTAAGTAAAATAAAGAAAAATAAAACAAGTTGAAAGTGTTTAGGCTTTAACCACCAGTTCGATACTCCCGTATACGCAGAGGTGATCCAAAGCTTAAACGAAACACCAAAGAAACTAAAGCAGAATGATTAGGCATTAACATCCAGGTCGATACTCCCGTATACGCAGAGGATGTCCAATGCTTAATCAAAATAAAGAAATCAAACAAGTTTAAATTTTTGCAAAAAGAAAACACAAAATCACAGAGACTTTTCAGCAAACTTGTGACAGTTCACAAACTTAACCGGTTTTATGTCCTAAGACAATCAGCAATTACCGAGCAGGCACACAGTCAAGAAGGACAAAACTAAGTACTATGCGTTCGACCGTGTTTCCCACCAAACTTAGGCATTTTGCGTTATGTTTGTATCGTTTTCGCAAAACTACTAGTCTTAGTTGAGCCTATCGACACATCCCTAGTGAGACTGTTTAAAACTTTATAAAACTTCACATTTCTCTAGCGTGCACTGATAGTCCACTGATGTACTATCATTTTCTCTATATACACAAAAACTCTTTTTGACATTTTCAATGTTTTTGTCATTTTGAAATTTTATCATGTTTTTGTATTTTCTGTAAACTTTCAAAATTTCTAAATTTCTACTCCCCCTAAAATCAAAATATTTTTCAATTTTGATTTTCTGGGAAAATTTGAAAACAACAAACTGTACAAAGTAAAATGACAAACGGATGAGAATTGCTTCAATTCTCCATCCTCTTGGCATAAAGAATCAGAACTCCCCCTGACAACAAAATATTTTCCCAAAATGATTTCAAAACACTTAAGTTTGTTTTAATCAAAATGGTTGTTCCGGAAAATAAGTTTTGTTGATACCACATGTAGAATTGGGGATTCATTCATCACTTTGTTCTCAAAAATACCATTTGTGTGAATTTCTCAAGAAAGATGCCTATTCCTACTCCCCAATTACCAACCTGGGAGTTCCGGCAAGTCAGGTTTTTTTAAGAAAAAACTGTCACCCAAGCCTGACTAGCCTTGGGTGCATCCGAGTCATTTTCACTCGGTGTTCTCTTTGATTCATAAAAATCTTTTACACTTTTGGCTTTCCCATTAACCATATTATAAAAAATATGCTTTACTTTCCCATTGAAAGCCTTGTCGACATCAAATTCTTTCTTCTCAGAATAGAATTGATTCGATATTTCAACTTTCTTTTTTAAATTTTCAGCACACAATGGTGGAAAGTTGACATCATCCATTGGTGGTACTGAATTTTCTTCTTTTTTCTCAACTTGTGGCTCCTCTGACTTTGTGGAATCAGATTCATCGCCAGAACGTGGCTCCTTTGCTTCCGAAGAAACAAATTCATCGCCATCCTTTATTGAAACCCAATGCTTACTAGATTTAGGTTTTCCAAATTCATCAACCTGTGATGTGAACAACCTTTCACAATTTCTTTTATACTCAAAAACTTTAATAAAGATTTTATCTGAAAAATTAACTTTCTTTGATTTTTTATCAGTTTGATTAGTCAATTTTTCTTTCTTTATCCTCCCTTTTGTCCTCAGATTTGTATCTGATGAATTTGTTTTACTTGACTAATCATTTTTTGTTGAGTAAAGCGATTCATCAGAACTTTTATCTGAATCAATAGTTGTACCCGAGGACAAAATCTTTTCAAGATACTCCCTTGCTTTCTTTCTTTTCTTTCTCAGTCTATCTTTCTGCCCTTGTGACAATTTCACTTTCTGTTCTTTGGGCTTTTCTTCAACTTTGATTGTTTTCTTCACCATTTTATGAGATTCAACCCTCAATCATTTCTTTGATCTCATTGAGCAATCTCTGGCAATATGACCTTTGATTTGACATTCATAGCATCTTCTCGTCTCCAATCTCTGACTCTGGCAGTTAACAGCAATGTGTCCTTGAAAACCACATTTGTAACACACTCTGTTATCATACCATTCTCCACTATTAATCCAAACATTTAGGTCATAACACTGTTTGGCCTTGTGGTAATCATGACTTCTCCTGTAATCTTGATTTGACTTTTGAGCACTGTGGTCAAACCTGCACCACTTATTACCAACTTTTTGTGAGTTTTGATTTTTAACTTTTTGTGGTTTTTTATAACGATTGGATGATTGAACTGATGATCTTTTATTATTGTTTTGAAAATTTTTCGAATTTTTGTTTTGTTTTTGTTCTACATTTTTCTTAAAAGGTTTTTGCGTTGAGCATTCACCTCTTTCAGTAGATTGTAAAACAGTTTCTTGAAATTTTTCTTTTAATTTCAAAAATATTTTCTTTTTATTATTTTCATTATCAGATTGATCATCACAATCTTCAATTATGACCTTGTCATAATTTGTGACATTGTCACTTATTGGAATTTCCTTTTTATTTTCATTGAACGATTTTGGACATATATGATCTCGTATTAATGACGAAGTCACAAAACCTTTCAATTTCTTTTCTAAATCACCAATTTTATTTTTAGTACATTCAACTTCTTTTTCAAGTTGAATGATTTTCTCAAGATGATAATTTATTGCTTTTTGTTTTTCAATATTATTTTTACTGAAAACAGATTTTTCATTTTCTAAAATTTTATTTGATTTTTAAAATCTTTTTCAATTTTTAATTTTTCATTTTCTAAAAATGTTATTTTATTTTGAAATTCTTTTTCATTTTCTTTTAAAATTTTGTTCTCTAATGTCAAACTCTCTACATCTTTCAGAAGTTTGACATTTTCTAATTCAGATTTATCACATTTTAAGCACTTCTCAGATATTGTTTCAGCTTCAGCTTCCTTCTCAATCTTGATAGCTGAAATTTCTTTAACCTGCTTCTCTACCACTTGAACATTTTCCCCAGGTTTGACTTTTTCTTCAACAGTTGCTGCTTTATGATTCTTCTTTCTTATAGCCTGCCTTTCTTTGATCTCTTCCATTTTACCTGCAAAATACAAATTATATCTTTCAGATGGAATTTCTTTTTTATAAAATTCAATTCTTTGAATTTTACTGTCATCATCGCTTTCTTCATCTGATGATTAATCAAAATTTTGAGTTTTTTCTGAATCCTTTTCTATTGAAACTGATTTTTCTTCTGTTTTTTGAGGATAGAATTGCTGAGATTCATAATAATAATACGCAAATACATCTCCAAAATCCATGTTTTGGATTTAAAAATTCCCAAAAACAGATCTTCAAACGAGCTGAGATAATTTTCAAGCAAACTGACACGTTTCAAACGACCTGGTTTCAGTTCGTGTGAGCTGGTTTTTCAAACGGTCTGACTAATTCTCAAATGACCTGATGTGATATTAAATCGTGTGACCTAATGTGATGTCAAACCTTTCAAACAACAAATCTTATTCAATTTCACATGCAACCTGTTCACATACACTTTATTAGTATTTGAAAACAATGGCCGACAACACTAAATGGAGACTTAAATCTATTGGGCCGCCCAACTTTAATCTCATCCAAACCTTGGGCCTCTACAATCACATGGGTTACTCACTTTTGCAATATAAGAAATTTGTGGCCGACAATATCAATACCAATCAATTTTTATTGGACCTCTACCCTTTATCTTTTAATGCTTGCTGACAATTTTAAATCTCAATTTAATCCTATTGGACTGATACTCTAGTATGAATTCACGTGGGCTGTTGTCAATTAAATGCTTATCCAAATTGGGCCAACAACATCAATTGTCAAACGAATATGATTGGGCCGATATTCAAGCAATTTCTATCACATGCAAACTGCTATTATAATAAAAACTTTTGCCGACAACAGTGAAGTTAATGAATTGCTATTTGGATCGCTGATTGGGCCGCAATTATGAATTCACGTGAACTGATAACTTTTAACCAATTCGTGCGAATTGGAATGGATTTGGTGCGACCTGGGTGCACTTCGTACGAAATGGATGGATTTGGTGCGAAATGGAATCAATTCGTACGAAATGAATTGATTTGGTGCGAAATGGATTCAATTCGTACGAAATGGATTGATTTGGTGCGAAATGGATTTATTTCATGCGAAATGGAGGTCCAATTCGTGCGAATTGGATCTGATACGAACTGATCGGTCGGTTTTTCATAAAATTGATCAAGTTCTACTTTGAATTTAGGCCTGAAACTTTGTAGGGTTATAGATCAGGTGTTTTCGCACAACATATCCAAAAGTCAGCTAATTTGGACCGTAAAACCCCGTTCAATTTTGCAAAATTCAGTTGAAAACGTGAAAGAATTAGTAGAAGTCAAAATTTTCCAGTGAAAACAAGCTAAATGGTAAGAACTCTTCCTCCTGAGCTCTGATACCACTTGTAGGATCGATATTCGACCTGAATGAGTCGGTCTGAGTCAAATCTAAGTCACTAGAATGGCGGAAACAATCTAGTAACTGAGAATCGGTGTTAGAATGTGAGTAGAAGTAGAGAAATACACTTTAATACTGGTTTCCATTGATATAAAACATTTTTACACGGTGAAAATTCAGCAGCACTTCGTGACAGCAATCTCCAATTCGTACCAAATGAAAACCCAACACCCCTATATATAGGAGAATGATTTCGCACGAAATGGCACATCCATTTCGTACGAAATGGCAACCTTTCATTTCGTGCGAAATGCACATCACAAGTCCATTTCGTGCCAAATGGTACATACACAAAATAAACTTAACTTTTACACTTTGCACCCCTATTACAAGCTATTAGACATGACCTAGACTGTTGACGTAGGCGATAGACATTATGTATCAACACATTGCCCTTGATTTTCTTGACTGTATATCTCTTAAATGTCAACATATACACGTGTGATTTAGTTTACAAAGATTTTTTAATGCCGAGAACCTCGATCAGAGAGTAAAAACGCGTAAGGTTCACAATGGTGTAAAATTAAAATGGGATATACCGAGCAAGGATTCGAGTTACAGGAACAGGGGCTAAACCAACCACCCAAGAAATGAAGCGTCGAGAGAAAACACTTGACAACCTCCTAGAAGCAGCTTTTCTTGCCACCAGACCTTTCTCAATCAATTAGAAATCTGATGCCGTCACTAAACACATTCCTTAAATTGTAGCCATTTGTTGAGTATTTTTTTTGTGTCCAATCCGCATATATATCACCATTGCCCTTGATTTTCTTGACTGTATATCTCTTAAATGTCAACATATACACGTGTGATTTAGTTTACGAAGTTTTTTCAATGCCGAGAACCTCAATCAGAGAGTAAAAAAGGCGTAAGGTTCACAATGGTGTAAAATTAAAATGGGATATACCGGGCTAGGATTCGAGTTACAGGAACAAGGGCCAAACCAACCACCCAAGAATAGAATCGTCGAGCGAAAACACTTGACAACCTCCAAGAAGCAGCTTTTCTTGCCACCAGACCTTTCTACATCAATTAGGAATCTGATGCCGTCACTAAACACATTCCTTAAATTGTATCCATTTGTTGAGTGTTTTTTTTTGTGTCTAATCCGCATATATATCACCATTGCCCATGATTTTATTGACTGTATATCTCTTAAATGTCAACATATAAACGTGTGATTTAGTTTACGAAGATTTTTCAATGCCGAGAACCTCGATCAGAGAGTAAAAAAGGCGTAAGGTTCACAATGGTGTAAAATTAAAATGGGATATACCGGGATAGGATTCGAGTTACAGGAACAAAGGCCAAACCAACCACCCAAGAATTGAATCGTCGAGCGAAAACACTTGACAACCTCCTAGAAGCAGCTTTTCTTGCCACCAGACATTTCTCGATCATTTAGGAATCTGATGCTGTCACTAAACACATTCCTTAAATTGTAGCCATTTGTTGAGTTTTTTTTTATTTGGTGTCTAATCTGCATATATATCACCATTGCCCTTGATTTTATTGACTTTATATCTCTTAAATGTCAACATATACACGTGTGATTTAGTATACGAAGATTTTTCAATGCCGAGGACCTCGATCAGAGTGTAAAAAAGGCGTAAGGTTCACAATGGTGTAAAATTAAAACGGGATATACCGGGCTAGGATTCGAGTTAGAGGAACGGGGGCTAAACCAACCACCCAAGAATGGAATCGTCGAACGAAAACACTTGACAACCTCCTAGAAGCAGATTTCTTGCCACCAGACCTTTCTCCATCAATTAGAAATGTGTTTCCGTCACTAAACACATTCCTTAAATTGTAGCCATTTGTTGAGTGTTTTTTTGTGTCTAATCCGCATATATATCACCATTGCCCTTGATTTTCTTGACTGTATATCTCTTAAATGTCAACATATACACGTGTGATTTAGTTTACAAAGATTTTTAAATGCCGAGAACCTCGATCAGAGATTAAAAAAGGCGTAAGGTTCACAATGGTATAAAATTCAAATGGGATATACCGGGCTAGGATTCGAGTTACAGGAACAAGGGCCAAACCAACCACCCAAGAATAGAATCGTCGAGCGAAAACACTTGACAACCTCCTAGAAGCAGCTTTTCTTGCCACCAGACCTTTCTCCATCAATTAGGAATCTGATGCCGTCACTAAACATATTCCTTAAATTGTATCCATTTGTTGAGTATTTTTTTTTGGTGTCTAATCGGCATATATATCACCATTGCCAATGATTTTCTTGACTGTATATCTCTTAAATGTCAACATATACACGTGTGATTTAGTTTACGAAGATTTTTCAATGCCGAGAACCTCGATCAAAGAGTAAAAAGGCGTATGGTTCACAATGGTGTAAAATTAAAATGGGATATACCGGGATAGGATTCGAGTTACAGGAACAAAGGCCAAACCAACCACCCAAGAATGGAATCGTTGAGCGAAAATACTAGACAACCTACTAGAACCAGCTTTTCTTGCCACCATACCTTTCTCCATCAATTAGGAATCTGATGCCGTCACTAAACACATTCCTTAAATTGTAGCCATTTGTTGAGTTTTTTTTTTTTTATTTTGTGTCTAATCTGCATATATATCACCATTGCCCTTGATTTTATTGACTTTATATCTCTTAAATGTCAACATATACACGTGTAATTTAGTTTACGAAGATTTTTCAATGCCGAGAACCTCGATCAGATTGTAAAAAACGCGTAAGGTTCACAATGGTGTAAAATTAAAATGGGATATACCGGGCTAGGATTCGAGTTACAGGAACAAGTGCCAAACCAACCACCCAAGAATGGAATCGTCGAGCGAAAACACTTGACAACCTCCTAGAACCAGCTTTTCTTGCCACCAGACCTTTCTCCATCAATTAGGAATCTGATGCCGTCACTAAACACATTCCTTAAATTGTAGCCATTTGTTGAGGGTTTTTTTTTGTGTCTAATCCGCATATATATCACCATTGCCCTTCATTTTCTTGACTGTATATCTCTTAAATGTCAACATATACACGTGTGATTTAGTTTACGAAGATTTTTCAATGCCGAGAACATTGATCAGAGAGTAAAAAAGGCGTAAGGTTCACAATGGTGTAAAATTAAAATGGGATATACCGGGCTAGGATTCGAGTTACAGGAACAATGGCCAAACCAACCACCCAAGAATGGAGTCGTTTAGCGAAAACACTTGACAACCTCCTAGAAGCAGCTTTTCTTGCCACCAGACCTTTCTCCATCAATTAGGAATCTGATGCCGTCACTAACCACATTCCTTAAATTGTAGCCATTTGTTGAGTGTTTTTTTTTTGTCTAATCCGCATATATATCACCATTGCCCTTGATTTTCTTGACTGTATATCTCTTAAATGTCAACATATACACGTCTGATTTCGTTTACAAAGATTTTTCAATGCCGAGAACCTCGATCAGAGAGTAAAAAAGTAGTAAGGTTCACAATGGTGTTAAATTAAAATGGGATTTACCGTGTGCTAGGATTCGAGTTGCAGGAACAAGGGCCAAACCAACCACCCAAGAATGGAATCGTTGAGCGAAAACACTTGACAACCTCCTAGAAGCTGCTTTTCTTGCCACCAGACCTTTCTCCAACAATTAGGAATCCGATGCCATCACTAAACACATTCCTTAAAATGTAGCCATTTGTTGAGTGCTTTTTTGTGTCTAATCCGCATATATATCACCATTTCCCTTGATTTTCTTGACTGTATATCTCCTAAATGTCAACATATACATGTGTGGTTTAGTTTATAAAGATTTTTCAATGACGAGAACCTCGATTAGAGAGTAAAAAAGGCGTAAGGTTCACAATGGTGTAAAATTAAAATGGGATATACCAGGCCAGGATTTGAGTTACAGAAACAAGGGCCAAACCAACCACCTAAGAATGGAATGGTCGAGCGAAAACACTTGACAACTTCCTAGAAGCAGCTTTTCTTGCCACCAGACCTTTCTCCATCAATTAGGAATCTGATGCCGTCACTAAACACATTTCTTAATTTATAGCCATTTGTTGAGTGTTTTTTTTTGTGTCTAATCCGCATATATATCACCATTGCCCTAGATTTTCTTGACTGTATATCTATTAAATGTCAACATATACACGTGTGATTTAGTTTACAAAGATTTTTCAATGCCGAGAATCTCGTTCAGAGAGTAAAAAAGGCGTAAGGTTCACAATGGTGTAAAATTAAAATGGGATATACCGGGCTAGGTTTCGAGTTACAGGATCAAGGGCCAAACCAACCACCCAAGAATGGAATCGTCGAGCGAAAACACTTGACAACCTCCTAGAAGCAGCTTTTCTTGCCACCAGACCTTTCTCCATCAATTAGGAATCTGATGCCGTCACTAAACACATTCTTTAAATTGTAGCCATTATTTGAGTGTTTTTTTGTGTCTAATCCGCATATATATCACCATTGCCCTTGATTTTTGATGTGTGCAAAATGCAACATATAAATTACATCAAATGATGCATAAAACTAACCCTTTTTTTAGTACTAATGTTGTAAAAAGTGTGCTTTTGTCTTCCTTTTGTATTTTCAGGGTTAAATGAGCTTAAATGAACAAAATAAGCAAAAATGCAGCCAAATCTAACAATAATACAAGAAAAGGGATAAACGTGGTATGCCCGACCCCTCGACAGCATCTTCCCAAGCAAAAATAAGACATCAGAAGGCTGAGCACGCCCCGTGCTCAATGAACACGGGGGCGTGCCCAAGTGTCTGCATAAAAGACAAAGATGTAGAAGCTTCTATTTCCCAACACGGGGGGCGTGGCCAACGGACACGGGGCCGTGGTCAACGTTAAGATTTGCAGAATCTAGGCAAATCTTGATAGTACAGATACGCTTCTGCACACGGGGTCATGCCCAGCGGACACGGGGGCGTGGTCAACTAATGCAGACAAACTGCAATTAATGAAGAAAGAGAAGATGGGTGGACACGGGGCCGTGTCCGGGCTTCTCTACAGGCTATAAATAGGGGTGCTTCGCTCACTTGCAAACCATCCCTTGGCAAACCACCTCACTCACACTTCACCCACCCACCACCACCATCACAACCAACATCCACCACCATCATCCATCATTCATCATAGAGTGTGTGAGTAGTCTCGGGATCCAAGATTAATTGTAAGAGTTCTTGACAAACAAAGTCCATGTTTGCCTAAGTCTCTTACATCACTTGGTGAAGACAAGCATTTAGTGTAACACTTTTTATTTTTAATCTTTTCGCACTTTTTATTTGGTTATGTATTAATGACTTTAATAACTAGTTTCTTATGTTGAAGGTGAAACTTCCTTATCATTTGTCTGTGGTGTCTTGGCGTTATTTTACTGTCTATATAAAATCAAAGATTTACACCATTCATATCTCCACGATCTATATAGAGATATGTTGGCTACCTGGTCGGAGGTTAAGGGAATGGTTTGGTAAGCGTCTTGCCTTGTTCAGTGTATAGATCCTGGAAGGACCTGGGTTAAGTTTAGTAGAACCTCCTTCAATACCCACTGGTATTGGATGGCGGGGGTCCGAACTCCTTGATCCCCTCATATGTAAACTACTATTAAAACTTTAACCCGGCTATTTAGGATTGTATCCCTGCTGACTCAAACTACTTAGCCGAGGGTAACGTCACCTTCAAAAGAGGGGCCTAACACATTATGCATTAATATCTTAATTAATTATCTTTCAATAATCCAACCCTTTAGGATTGTATCCTTGCTGACTCAAACTACTGGGATGAGGGTAACGTCACCTTCAAAAGAGGGGCCTACCACTATAACTAAGATAATCTCTTAAAAAGTGAAAAAGTGCAGAAATAATCAAAGGTTACACTAAAGGCGAGTTGGATCCAAGTGATTCATCTTGTCTATTTGTTTTATTTTTATTTTTATTTTTCAGCATTTTTAGTTAGTTTTCTTTTCTTGTTTAAAAACCTTTTTCTAAAATTTTGATTTGATTAGACGTTGAAGGTAAACCGGTAATAAAAGCTCTTGTGTCCTTGGACGACCTCGGTATCTTACCAACGCTATACTACGCTCACGATGGGTGCACTTGCCCATATGTGTGTTTAGTGTTAGTAAAATATCGTGTTTTATAAATTTAAAACTTGACTAAAGTGTAAAAAGGGCTAAAAATATACATAAATATATACGACACTCAAACGCATCAAGTTTTTGCGCCATTGCCGGGGACACAAGGATTTTAAGAAAGTTAGGAATCAACAGCCTAATCGTTTTTCTTATATTTATGTTTTTTTTAGGATTTTTCTTAATTTTCAGCTTCTGCAGAACTCAGCACGGGCCGTGCCCGCTGAACACGCCCCGTGCCCAATCTTTGGTACTGGCAATCCTGTTTTAAGTCAGACAGTAGCTGAACACGGGGCCGTGCCCAATCAACACGCCCCGTGCCCAAGTATCAGTTACTGAAAATAGAACCGTAAGATCCCGACGGTTGGTAATTTCTGACACAGCCATGAGTGATACTGATAATCTTTACTTCCAACCCTCTTATGGTACGTGGTGTCAAATATGTGGTGGAAATCATGAAGATTTAAAATGTTATTTTTTAAATTATAAGCCCCACTATATAGACCCATTGTTTTCCTGTAGCCTTAAGAGGGGCGAAAGTAAAAATAATCCTTATCTCTCCCTCGAATGCTCTCAATCGACCCTTCTAGGAGAAATGCTTCTTGATGAATTATTTCAAATGGAAGATCTAATTCTTAATTGGGTAAAATAGCTTGAGAAGGATATCATTAATTCATCTCAAGACGACACCTAAGAAGAATTATTGAGATCGCATTCGGATAAAAACAACTTCGTTGTTCCCGAAACTACCTCTAACCCTCTTGAAGACTTGAACGATAGACGTCCCTGTGTCGATTGTGCCGTGAAGGACTCCCCATCGACTTCTTTCGATTCATACATAGACCCGAGCGATTCGACATACACCTTCTTTAACGAGAGCCCGGGAAAGGGTTGGACTTGTCTACCTACATTTAGCATAGGAATCACCCTCACCGATAACCTCTTGCGTTCTCGTCTAAATCTAGAGCAACTAAGGTATCTCAGGCACTTCGGTGTTGTTCCATCTAGCAAGGAACCACCCGATCCGGATAAATTCCTTAAAAATAAATGAAACTCCATAAACAGCCTCTAGACACGGGGCCGTGTCCAGGTCAGCATGCCCCCGTGTCCACCAAAAGATTCCCGTCTGACTTTTTGTCATAATACGGACAAAATGTGTCAGGATCTTGTCTGCACACGGGGCCGTGTCCAGCCGACACGGGGCCGTGTGCAGCATGTTGTCGTTTTCTATAAAGGCAGCAAGATTCCTGCACATTTGGACCACTCCAAAGACAAAGATCTGGTGAGATCTTCACACATACCATCCTAGGTATATTCTAAAGAAGGTTCTCAACAACCATATTGTCTTTATTACTTTTGTCCATTGCCTTCTTCTTCAATTTTTCCTCAACACCTCCATTAGAGCTTGAAATCACCATGGTTCCAAGCTTTATTGTGATGTTTGTTAGGTTTTTATTCAAGGAATCTTGTTAAAAATAAGTTCTACAACATTGTTTTAAGTTATTTCTGTTTAAAAATGCTTTAAAAATCAGAAAAATAATTTGAAACTCCAAGATTCCTTGTTCCAAAAACCAGCAGACAGGTGAACATGGGGCCGTGCTCATTGAGCACGGAGCCGTGTCCGAGGTTACTGTTTCATTAAAATGAACTCTTTTCAGTTTATTTTCATAGAATGTCGAGCCAAAACAGTGGAACTTCGTCAGCACATTCCAGAAACAGTCAAAGAGAACGGAGGTCTTCAATCGAAGCAACTCTCGTACGCTACGTGATGGTATTACGTGAAGCTCTTGAGGAGATGACATCGGTAGAGGAGGTCCTAATAGACCGTATAAATTATCTTACGGTGGGGTTGGAAAACAGTTTCCAAGAAATCAACCACTTGCACCAGAGGTTGAACATTCTTGTGACACCTCCCATTGAACCAATCCTCCCTCAAGAGGATTGGAACCTAGCACTTGGAGTCAATAATCCCACCGGGTGGGATGACATCCCTGCGGAACCCCCTCTTGACGATTTGCAAGAAGTCCCAGTGGAAGTTACACCCCCTCAAAATAATGATGCCAATGGGCCCGCCTTTCATCTCCCGAGGGAGATACAAGAATGGCTCGCCGACGTGTGAGGGACCCATATCCGGAGGAAGAAGTTTTTCAAGCAGCATCTAATCGAGAGAATTATCTTTTCGGAAATTTTGCTATTAGAATATACTATAGGCTAGAACTTCTTTTTGGATTTAGACTTCTTGTGTTTTCTGACCTATTTATCTGAAATTTTCTTTTAGGAATATTATGTAACTCTCTCTCTATTGAATGAATGATGGTTTTGTGAATTGTTTGATGTTTGGATGATGTTGTAATAGGTAAGACACACTCGGGATGGTGAAGGATACTAAGGGAAAATTGAACCAACACCCCATGCACAAAAACAGAGCCTCCCGACAATTTTTCTTCATTACAGCAAGTTCGGCACGGGCCGTGCCCAGCCAACACGGCCTCGTGCTGAATAGTCTGCAGAAAAAACGCCCAGTTCAGATAACTGGACACGGGGCGTGTTCGCTGAACACGCCCCAGTGCCCAGGCTTCTGTTACTTTCTGATGATTTCTGTTCCTGGTAACCTGAACACGGGGCCGTGCCCGGACACCATGGGCCCGTGTCCAGATGCCCAGTAACATAAAAATTTGTTTTTAACACACCTTTTACACATTCAATCAACCAAAAAACTTATTTTTGGGACACATTGAGGACAATGTGTAATTTAAGTGTGGGGGGGGGGGATGCTAAAACCTTGAATTTTGCAAGTCCTAATTACAAGCCTTACACAAAACTCTATTGGAACCGCTAAACACCCCAATTTTTTTTCAAAAACTTTTCATTTTTTTTACTTGTCTTGGTTTAATTTGGGAATAACAAGTTCTAAAAAGGTTATATTTTTACAAATTTACAACCGATAGCGTCATGATAAACAGAACTAACATAAGAAAATTATGAAACGGCATGACAAATCTAGTTAAAATTTGATTATATATGCTTGATCACATAAAAACTCATTCCCACAAAAAGTGAGTTTTGAGCCTTTATGGAGCATACAAATACACATCTTTAAACTAAATGCTCAATTTTCATTTCTTGTGTGAATAGCCGCTTGGTTTCTTGCGACTCTAGAACTTGCCATGACGATACATTCCCGGTCCTTACCAACTTAAACCCAAGTAAGTAAATGATGTAGGCATTAGGACTAACCCTTTTTCTTTCAACACCATTACTTTTCTTTTTTTTACCACCTACCTAAAATCCCCCTAGTTAACCCCTTTGAGCCTAAAACTTTTCATTTTTTAACCCACAAAACAAACACCCTTTATCCATCAAAATCCTTTTTCATTTTTAAACCCTTTATTTTAGTAACAAAGCTCGGTTTTCATGTGACTTCCTTATCAAAAAAAATTATAGCGAAGAAAAGAAAAATGAAGTTAGCAATAAACAAACAAAGCTCATCAAAAGAAGGCTTGTTTGAATAATGCTTCATTAGAATAAAAGGTCACAAAAACAAAATGTTTTACGAAAACCGACGCTTTTTACGCCTTTTCGCCCTTTTCTACTAACCACTAACCCAAAACCACCTACCTTTAACCCAAGCCTAACCCTTCCCCAAAAGTTCTCTTGATATTTACAAAGGTGTATAGTTAAAAAGAAGGAGGATTGATTGCTTGGCAATCATATGGTAGAAGTAAGTTTCATGCCACTCTCGAGTGTTTCACAAAAATACATCTTCGGCCGAGTGTTGAGTGATCCCCCGTGAGGTATGTGAACTTGTATATAAATGGAACTTTAAAGAGGCATGTTATGCCCAAATAAATAATTTCTCTTATGTAATGTTTTGAATAAATCATAACGAATAGGATTGTAAATAAAATAAAAATAAAACCTAATAAAGAATCTTGGAATCCCGACACTCTATGACAAGCCCAAAACCTTCTCTTCTACCCATTCCATTTGGGTGTGTAAGCCACAAAATAAAGAGTTTTGCTTGAGGACAAGCAAAGATTCAAGTGTGGGGGTATTTGATGTGTGCAAAATGCAACATATAAATTACATCAAATGAGGCATAAAACTAACCCTTTTTTTAGTACTAATGTTGGAAAAAGTGTGTTTTTTGTCTTCCTTTTGTATTTTCAGGGTTAAATGAGCTTAAATGAACAAAAGAAGCAAAAATGCAGCCAAATCTAACAATAATACAAGAAAAGGGATAAACGTGGCATGCCCGACCCCTCGACAGCATCTTCCCAAGCAAAAACAAGACATCAGAAGGCTGAGCACGCCCCGTGCTCAATGAACACGGGGGCGTGCCCAAGTGTCTGCAGAAAAGACAAAGCTGTAGAAGCTTCTATTTCCCAACACGGGGGCATGGCCAGTGGACACGGGGCCGTGGTCAACCCTAAGATTCGCAGAATCTAAGAAAATCTTGATAGTACAGATACGCTTCTGCACACGGGGTCGTGCCCAGCGGACACGGGGGTGTGGTCAACTAATGCAGACAAACTGCAATTAATGAAGAAAGAGAAGATGGGTGGACACGGGGCCGTGTACGGGCTTCTGTGCAGGCTATAAATAGGGGTGCTTGGCTCACTTGCAAACCATCCCTTGGCAAACCACCTCTCTCACACTTCACCCACCCACCACCACCATCACAACCCACATCCACCACCATCATCCATCATCCATCATCCATCATAGAGTGTGTGAGTAGTCTCGGGATCCAAGATTGATCGTAAGAGTTCTTGACAAACAAAGGCCATGTTTGCCTAAGTCTCTTACATCACTTGGTGAAGACAAGCATTTAGTGTAACACTTTTTATTTTTAATCTTTTCGCACTTTTTATTTGGTTATGTATTAATGACTTTAATAACTAGTTTCTTATGTTGAAGGTGAAACTTCCTTATCATTTGTCTGTGGTGTCTTGGCGTTATTTTACTGTCTATATAAAATCAAAGATTTACACCATTCATATCTCCACGGTCTATATGGAGATATGTTGGCTACCTGGTCGGGAGTTAAGGGAATGGTTTGGTAAGCGTCTTGCCTTGTTCAGTGTATAGATCCTGCAAGGACCTGGGTTAAGTTTAGTAGGACCTCCTTCAATACCCACTGGTATTGGATGGCGGGGGTCCGAACTCCTTGATCCCCTCATATGTAAACTACTATTAAAACTTTAACCCGGCTATTTAGGATTGTATCCCTGCTGACTCAAACTACTTAGCCGAGGGTAACGTCACCTTCAAAAGAGGGGCCTACCACATTATGCATTAATAACTTAATTAATTATCTTTCAATAATCCAACCCTTTAGGATTGTATCCTTGCTGACTCAAACTACTGGGTTGAGAGTAACGTCACCTTCAAAAGAGGGGCCTACCACAATAACTAAGATAATCTCTTAAAAAGTGCAAAAGTGCGGAAATAATCAAAGGTTACACTAAAGGCGAGTCGGATCCAAGTGATTCATCTTGTCTATCTGTTTTATTTTTATTTTTATTTTTCAGTATTTTTAGTTAGTTTTATTTTCTGGTTTAAAAATTTTTTCTAAAATTTTGATTTGATTAGATGTTGAGGATAAATCGGTACTAAAAGCTCTTGTGTCCTTGGACGACCTCGGTATCTTACCAACGCTATACTACGCTCACGATGGGTGCACTTGCCCATATGTGTGTTTAGTGTTAGTAAAATATCGTGTTTTATAAATTTAAAACTTGACTAAAGTGTAAAAAGGGATAAAAATATACACAAATATATACGACACTCACATGCATCAATTTTCTTGACTGTATATCTCTTAAATGTCAACATATACACGTGTGATTTAGTTTACGAAGATTTTTCAATGCCAAGAACCTCGATCAGAGAGTAAAAAACGCGTAAGGTTCACAATGGTGTAAAATTAAAATGGGATATACCGGGCTAGGATTCAAGTTACAGGAACAAGGGCCAAACCAACCACCCAAGAATGAAATCGCCGAGCGAAAACACTTGACAACCTCCTAGAAGCAGTTTTTCTTGCCACCAAACCTTTCTCCATCAATTAGGAATCTGATGCTGTCACTAAACACATTCCTTAAATTGTAGCCATTTGTTGAGTGTTTTTTTTTTTTTGGTATCTAATCCGCAAATATATCACCATTGCCCTTGATTTTCTTGACTGTATATCTCTTAAATGTCAACATATACACGTGTGATTTAGTTTATGAAGATTTTTCAATGCCCAGAACCTCGATCAGAGAGTAAAAAAGGCGTAAAGTTCACAATGGTGTAAAATTAAAATAGGATATACCATGCTAGGATTCGAGTTACAGGAACAAGGGCCAAACCAACCACCCAAGAATGGAATCGTCGAGCGAAAACACTTGACAACCTCCTAGAAGCAGCTTTTCTTGCCACCAGACCTTTCTCGATCATTTAGGAATCTGATGCTGTCACAAAACACATTCCTTAAATTGTAGCCATTTGTTGAGTGTTTTTTTTTTGTGTCTAATCCGCATATATATATCACCATTGCCCTTGATTTTCTTGACTGTATATCTCTTAAATGTCAACATATACACGTGTGATTTAGTTTACGAAGATTTTTCAATGCCGAGAACCTCGATCAGAGAGTAAAAAAGGCGTAAGGTTCACAATGGTGTAAAATTAAATTGGGATATACCAGGCTAGGATTCGAGTTACAGGAACAAGGGCCAAACCAACCACCCAAGAATGGAATCGTCGAGGGAAAACACTTGACAATCTCCTAGAAGCAGCTTTTCTTGCCACCGGACCTTTCTCCATCAATTAGGAATCTGATGTCGTCACTAAACACATTCCTTAAATTGTAGCCAGTTGTTGAGCGTTTTTTTGGTATCTAATCCGCCTATATATCACCACTGCCCTTGATTTTCTTGACTCTATATCTCTTAAATGTCAACATATACACGTGTGATTTATTTTACAAAGATTTTTCAGTGCCGAGAACCACGATCAGAGAGTAAAAAAGGCGTAAGGTTCACAATGCAATAAAATTAAAATGGGATATACCAGGCTAGGATTCGAGTTATAGGAACAAGGGACAAACCAACCACCCAAGAATGGAATCGTCGAGAAAAAACACTTGACAACCACCTAGAAGCAGCTTTTCTTGCCACCAGACCTTTCTCCATCAATTAGGAATTAGGAATCTGAAGCCGTCACTAAACACATTCCATAAATTGTAGCCATTTGTGGAGTGTTTTTTTCTTTTTTGTGTCTAATCCGCATATATATCACCATTGCCCTTAATTTTCTTGACTGTATATCTCTTAAATGTCAACATATACAAGTGTGATTTATTTTACAAAGATTTTTCAGTGCCGAGAACCTCGATCAGAGAGTAAAAAAGGCGTAAGGTTCACAATGGTGTGTAAAATTAAAATGGGATATAGCGGGCTAGGATTCGAGTTACAAGAACAAGGGCCAAACCAACCACCCAAGAATGGAATCGTCGAGCGAAAACACTTGACAAACTCCTAGAATCAGCTTTTCTTGCCACCAGACCTTTCTCCATCAATTAGGAACCTGATGCCCTCACAAAACATATTCCTTAAATTGTAGCCATTTGTTGAGTGTTTTTTTTTTGTGTCTAATCCGTATATATATCACCATTGCCCTTGATTTTCATGACTGTATATCTCTTAAATGTCAACATATACAAGTGTGATTTAGTTTACGAAGATTTTTCATTGCGGAGAAGCTCGATCACAGAGTAAAAAAGGCGTAAGGTTCACAATGGTGTAAAATTAAAATGGGATATACCGGGCTAGGATTCGAGTTACAGGAACAAGGGCCAAACCAACCACTCAAGAATGGAATCGTCGAGCGAAAACACTTGACAACCTCCTAGAATCAGCTTTTCTTGCCACCAGACCTTTCTCCATCAATTAGGAACCTGATGCCGTCACTAAACACATTCCTTAAATTGTAACCATTTGTTGAGTGTTTTTTTTTGTGTCTAATCCGCATATATATCACCATTGCCCTTGATTTTCTTGACTGTATATCTCATAAATGACAACATATACACGTGTGATTTAGTTTATGAAGATTTTTCAATGTCGAGAACCTCGATCAGAGAGTAAAAAAGGTGTAAGGTTCACAATGGTGTAAAATTAAAATGGGATATACCGGGCTAGGATTCGAGTTACAGGAACAAGGGCCAATCCAACCACCCAAGAATGGAATCGTTGAGCGAAAACACTTGACAACCTCCTACAAGCAGCTTTTCTTGCCACCAGGCCATTCTCCATCAATTAGGAATTTTATGCTGTCACTAAACACATTCCTTAAATTGTAGCCACTTGTTGAGTGTTTTTTTTGGTGTCTAATCCGCATATATATCACCATTGCCCTTGATTTTCTTGACTGTATCTCTTAAATGTCAACGTATACACGTGTGATTTAGTTTACGAAGATTTTTCAATGCCAAGAACCTCTATCAGAGTGTAAAAAAGGTGTAAGGTTCACAATGGTGTAAAATTAAAATGGGATATACCGTGCTAGGATTCGAGTTACAGGAACAAGGGCCAAACCAACCACCCAAGAATGGAATCGTCGAGCGAAAGCACTTGACAACCTCCTAGAAGCAGCTTTTCTTGCCACCATGCCTTTCTCCATCAATTAGCAATCTGAAGCCGTCACTAAACACGTTCCTTAAACTGTAGCCATTTGTTGAGTTTTTTTTGTGTCTAATCCGCATATATATCACCATTGCCCTTGATTTTCTTGGTTGTATATCTCTTAAATGTCAACATATACATGTGTGATTTAGTTTACGAAGATTTTTCTATATCGAGAACCTCGATCAGAGAGTAAAAAAGGTGTAAGGTTCACAATGGTGTAAAATTAAAATGGGATATACCGGGCTAGGATTCGAGTTACGGGAACAAGGGCCAAACCAAACACCCAAGAACAGAATCCTCGAGCGAAAACACTTGACAACCTCCTTGAAGCAGCTTTTCTTGCCACCAGACCTTTCTCCATCAATGAGGAATCTGATGCCGTCACTAAACGCATTCCTTAAATTGTAGCCATTTGTTGAGTGTTTTTTGTTTTGTGTCTAATCCGCATATATATCACCATTGCCCTTGATTTTCTTGACTGTATATCTCCTAAATGTCAACATATACACGTGTGATTTAGTTTACGAAGATTTTTCAATGCCGAGAACCTCGATCAGAGAGTAAAAAAGGCGTAAGGTTCACAATGGTGTAAAATTAAAATGGGATATACCGGGCTAGGATTCGAGTTACAGGAACAAGGGCCAAACAAACCACCCAAGAATGGAATCGTCGAGCGAAAACACTTGACAACCTCCTAGAAGCAGCTTTTCTTGCCACCAGACCTTTCTCCATCAATTAGGAATCTAATGTCGTCACTAAACACATTCCTTAAATTGTAGCCATTTGTTGAGTGTTTTTTTTTTGTGTCTAATCCGCATATATGTCACCATTGCCCTTAATTTTCTGGACTGTATATCTCTTAAATGTCAACATATACAGGTGTGATTTAGTTTATGAAGATTTTTCAATGCCAAGAACCTCGATCAGAGAGTAAAAAAGGCGTAAGGTTCACAATGGCGTAAAATTAAAATGGAATATACCGGGCTAGGATTCGAGTTACAGGAACAAGGGCCAAACCAACCACTCAAGAATGGAATCGACGAGCGAAAACACTTGACAACCTCCTAGAAGCAGCTTTTCTTGCCACCAAACATTTCTCCATCAATTATGATGCCGTCACTAAACAAATTCCTTAAATTGTAGCCATTTGTTGAGTGTTTTTTTGTGTCTAATCCGCATATATATCACCATTGCCCTTGATTTTCTTAACTGTATATCTCATAAATGACAACATATACACGTGTGATTTAGTTTACGAAGATTTTTCAATGTCGAGAACCTCGATCAGAGAGTAAAAAAGGCGTAAGGTTCACAATGGTGTAAAATTAAAATGGGATATACCGGGCTAGGATTCGAGTTACAGGAACAAGGGCAAATCCAACCACCCAAGAATGGAATCGTTGAGCGAAAACACTTGACAACCTCCTACAAGCAGCTTTTCTTGCCACCAGGCCATTCTCCATCAATTAGGAATCTGATGCCGTCACTAAACACATTCCTTAAATTGTAGCCACTTGTTGAGTGTTTTTTTTTGTGTCTAATCCGCATATATATCACCATTGCCCTTGATTTTCTTAACTGTATATCTCATAAATGACAACATATACACGTGTGATTTAGTTTACGAAGATTTTTCAATGTCGAGAACCTCGATCAGAGAGTAAAAAAGGCGTAAGGTTCACAATGGGGTAAAGTTAAAATGGGATATACCGGGCTAGGATTCGAGTTACAGGAACAAGGGCAAATCCAACCACCCAAGAATGGAATCGTTGAGCGAAAACACTTGACAACCTCCTACAAGCAGCTTTTCTTGCCACCAGGCCATTCTCCATCAATTAGGAATCTTATGCCGTCACTAAACACATTCCTTAAATTGTAGCCATTTGTTGAGTGTGTTTTTTGGTGTCTAATCCGCATATATATCACCATTGCCCTTGATTTTCATGACTGTATATCTCTTAAATGTCAACATATACACGTGTGATTTAGTTTACGAAGATTTTTCAATGCCGAGAACCTCGATCAGAGAGTAAAAAAGGCGTAAGGTTCACAATGGTGTAAAATTAAATTGGGATATACCAGGCTAGGATTCGAGTTACAGGAACAAGGGCCAAACCAACCACCCAAGAATGGAATCGTCGAGGGAAAACACTTGACAATCTCCTAGAAGCAGCTTTTCTTGCCACCGGACCTTTCTCCATCAATTAGGAATCTGATGTCGTCACTAAACACATTCCTTAAATTGTAGCCATTTGTTGAGCGTTTTTTTGGTATCTAATCCGCCTATATATCACCACTGCCCTTGATTTTCTTGACTTTATATCTCTTAAATGTCAACATATACACGTGTGATTTATTTTACAAAGATTTTTCAGTGCCGAGAACCACGATCAGAGAGTAAAAAAGGCGTAAGGTTCACAATGCAATAAAATTAAAATGGGATATACCAGGCTAGGATTCGAGTTATAGGAACAAGGGCCAAACCAACCACCCAAGAATGGAATCGTCGAGCAAAAACACTTGACAACCACCTAGAAGCAGCTTTTCTTGCCACCAGACCTTTCTCCATCAATTAGGAATTAGGAATCTGAAGCCGTCACTAAACACATTCCATAAATTGTAGCCATTTGTGGAGTGTTTTTTTCTTTTTTGTGTCTAATCCGCATATATATCACCATTGCCCTTAATTTTCATGACTGTATATCTCTTAAATGTCAACATATACACGTGTGATTTAGTTTACGAAGATTTTTCAATGCCGAGAACCTCGATCAGAGAGTAAAAAAGGCGTAAGGTTCACAATGGTGTAAAATTAAATTGGGATATACCAGGCTAGGATTCGAGTTACAGGAACAAGGGCCAAACCAACCACCCAAGAATGGAATCGTCGAGGGAAAACACTTGACAATCTCCTAGAAGCAGCTTTTCTTGCCACCGGACCTTTCTCCATCAATTAGGAATCGGATGTCGTCACTAAACACATTCCTTAAATTGTAGCCATTTGTTGAGCGTTTTTTTGGTATCTAATCCGCCTATATATCACCACTGCCCTTGATTTTCTTGACTCTATATCTCTTAAATGTCAACATATACACGTGTGATTTATTTTACAAAGATTTTTCAGTGCCGAGAACCACGATCAGAGAGTAAAAAAGGCGTAAGGTTCACAATGCAATAAAATTAAAATGGGATATACCAGGCTAGGATTCGAGTTATAGGAACAAGGGCCACACCAACCACCCAAGAATGGAATCGTCGAGCAAAAACACTTGACAACCACCTAGAAGCAGCTTTTCTTGCCACCAGACCTTTCTCCATCAATTAGGAATTAGGAACCTGATGCCCTCACAAAACATATTCCTTAAATTGTAGCCATTTGTTGAGTGTTTTTTTTTTGGTGTCTAATCCGCATATATATCACCATTGCCCTTGATTTTCATGACTGTATATCTCTTAAATGTCAACATATACAAGTGTGATTTAGTTTACGAAGATTTTTCATTGCGGAGAAGCTCGATCAGAGAGTAAAAAAGGCGTAAGGTTCACAATGGTGTAAAATTAAAATGGGATATACCGGGCTAGGATTCGAGTTACAGGAACAAGGGCCAAACCAACCACTCAAAAATGGAATCGTCGAGCGAAAACACTTGACAACCTCCTAGAATCAGCTTTTCTTGCCACCAGACCTTTCTCCATCAATTAGGAACCTGATGCTGTCACTAAACACATTCCTTAAATTGTAACCATTTGTTGAGTGTTTTTTTTTTTGTGTCTAATCCGCATATATATCACCATTGCCCTTGATTTTCTTGACTGTATATCTCATAAATGACAACATATACACGTGTGATTTAGTTTATGAAGATTTTTCAATGTCGAGAACCTCGATCAGAGAGTAAAAAAGGTGTAAGGTTCACAATGGTGTAAAATTAAAATGGGATATACCGGGCTAGGATTCGAGTTACAGGAACAAGGGCCAATCCAACCACCCAAGAATGGAATCATTGAGCGAAAACACTTGACAACCTCCTACAAGCAGCTTTTCTTGCCACAAGGCCATTCTCCATCAATTAGGAATTTTATGCTGTCACTAAACACATTCCTTAAATTGTAGCCACTTGTTGAGTGTTTTTTTTTTGTGTCTAATCCGCATATATATCACCATTGCCCTTGATTTTCTTGACTGTATCTCTTAAATGTCAACGTATACACGTGTGATTTAGTTTACGAAGATTTTTCAATGCCAAGAACCTCTATCAGAGTGTAAAAAAGGTGTAAGGTTCACAATGGTGTAAAATTAAAATGGGATATACCGTGCTAGGATTCGAGTTACAGGAACAAGGGCCAAACCAACCACCCAAGAATGGAATCGTCGAGCGAAAGCACTTGACAACCTCCTAGAAGCAGCTTTTCTTGCCACCACGCCTTTCTCCATCAATTAGCAATCTGAAGCCGTCACTAAACACGTTCCTTAAACTGTAGCCATTTGTTGAGTTTTTTTTGTGTCTAATCCGCATATATATCACCATTGCCCTTGATTTTCTTGATTGTATATCTCTTAAATGTCAACATACACATGTGTGATTTAGTTTACGAAGATTTTTCTATATCGAGAACCTCGATCAGAGAGTAAAAAAGGTGTAAGGTTCACAATGGTGTAAAATTAAAACGGGATATACCGGGCTAGGATTCGAGTTACGGGAACAAGGGCCAAACCAAACACCCAAGAACAGAATCCTCGAGCGAAAACACTTGACAACCTCCTTGAAGCAGCTTTTCTTGCCACCAGACCTTTCTCCATCAATGAGGAATCTGATGCCGTCACTAAACGCATTCCTTAAATTGTAGCCATTTGTTGAGTGTTTTTTGTTTTGTGTCTAATCCGCATATATATCACCATTGCCCTTGATTTTCTTGACTGTATATCTCCTAAATGTCAACATATACACGTGTGATTTAGTTTACGAAGATTTTTCATTGCCGAGAACCTCGATCAGAGAGTAAAAAAGGCGTAAGGTTCACAATGGTGTAAAATTAAAATGGGATATACCGGGCTAGGATTCAAGTTACTGGAACAAGGGCCAAACCAACCACTCAAGAATGGAATCGACGAGCGAAAACACTTGACAACCTCCTAGAAGCAGCTTTTCTTGCCACCAAACATTTCTCCATCAATTATGATGCCGTCACTAAACAAATTCCTTAAATTGTAGCCATTTGTTGAGTGTTTTTTTGTGTCTAATCCGCATATATATCACCATTGCCCTTGATTTTCTAAACTGTATATCTCATAAATGACAACATATACACGTGTGATTTAGTTTACGAAGATTTTTCAATGTCGAGAACCTCGATCAGAGAGTAAAAAAGGCGTAAGGTTCACAATGGTGTAAAATTAAAATGGGATATACCGGGCTAGGATTCGAGTTACAGGAACAAGGGTAAATCCAACCACCCAAGAATGGAATCGTTGAGCGAAAACACTTGACAACCTCCAACAAGCAGCTTTTCTTGCCACCAGGCCATTCTCCATCAATTAGGAATCTGATGCCGTCACTAAACACATTCCTTAAATTGTAGCCACTTGTTGAGTGTTTTTTTTTGGTGTCTAATCCGAATATATATCACCATTGCCCTTGATTTTCTTAACTGTATATCTCATAAATGACAACATATACACGTGTGATTTAGTTTACGAAGATTTTTCAATGTCGAGAACCTCGATCAGAGAGTAAAAAAGGCGTAAGGTTCACAATGGTGTAAAATTAAAATGGGATATACCGGGCTAGGATTCGAGTTACAGGAACAAGGGCAAATCCAACCACCCAAGAATGGAATCGTTGAGCGAAAACACTTGACAACCTCCTACAAGCAGCTTTTCTTGCCACCAGGCCATTCTCCATCAATTAGGAATCTTATGCCGTCACTAAACACATTCCTTAAATTGTAGCCATTTGTTGAGTGCTTTTTTGGTGTTTAATCCGCATATATATATCACCATTGCCCTTGATTTTCATGACTGTATATCTCTTAAAGGTCAACATATACACGTGTGATTTAGTTTACGAAGATTTTTCAATGCCGAGAACCTCGATCAGAGAGTAAAAAAGGCGTAAGGTTCACAATGGTGTAAAATTAAATTGGGATATACCAGGCTAGGATTCGAGTTACAGGAACAAGGGCCAAACCAACCACCCAAGAATGGAATCGTCGAGGGAAAACACTTGACAATCTCCTAGAAGCAGCTTTTCTTGCCACCGGACCTTTCTCCATCAATTAGGAATCTGATGTCGTCACTAAACACATTCCTTAAATTGTAGCCATTTGTTGAGTGTTTTTTGTTTTGTGTCTAATCCGCATATATATCACCATTGCCCTTGATTTTCTTGACTGTATATCTCCTAAATGTCAACATATACACGTGTGATTTAGTTTACGAAGATTTTTCAATGCCGAGAACCTCGATCAGAGAGTAAAAAAGGCGTAAGGTTCACAATGGTGTAAAATTAAAATGGGATATACCGGGCTAGGATTCGAGTTACAGGAACAAGGGCCAAACAAACCACCAAAGAATGGAATCGTCGAGCGAAAACACTTGACAACCTCCTAGAAGCAGCTTTTCTTGCCACCAGGCCATTCTCCATCAATTAGGAATCTTATGCCGTCACTAAACACATTCCTTAAATTGTAGCCATTTGTTGAGTGTTTTTTTTTGGTGTCTAATCCGCATATATATATCACCATTGCCCTTGATTTTCATGACTGTATATCTCTTAAATGTCAACATATACATGTGTGATTTAGTTTACGAAGATTTTTCTATATCGAGAACCTCGATCAGAGAGTAAAAAAGGTGTGAGGTTCACAATGGTGTAAAATTAAAATGGGATATACCGGGCTAGGATTCGAGTTACGGGAACAAGGGCCAAACCAAACAGCCAAGAACAGAATCCTCGAGCGAAAACACTTGACAAGCTCCTTGAAGCAGCTTTTCTTGCCACCAGACCTTTCTCCATCAATGAGGAATCTGATGCCGTCACTAAACGCATTCCTTAAATTGTAGCCATTTGTTGAGTGTTTTTTGTTTTGTGTCTAATCCGCATATATATCACCATTGCCCTTGATTTTCTTGACTGTATATCTCCTAAATGTCAACATATACACGTGTGATTTAGTTTACGAAGATTTTTCAATGCCGAGAACCTCGATAAGAGAGTAAAAAAGGCGTAAGGTTCACAATGGTGTAAAATTAAAATGGGATATACCGGGCTAGGATTCGAGTTACAGGAACAAGGGCCAAACAAACCACCCAAGAATGGAATCGTCGAGCGAAAACACTTGACAACCTCCTAGAAGCAGCTTTTCTTGCCACCAGACCTTTCTCCATCAATTAGGAATCTAATGTCGTCACTAAACACATTCCTTAAATTGTAGCCATTTGTTGAGTGTTTTTTTTTTTTGTGTCTAATCCGCATATATGTCACCATTTCCCTTAATTTTCTGGACTGTATATCTCTTAAATGTCAACATATACAGGTGTGATTTAGTTTATGAAGATTTTTCAATGCCAAGAACCTCGATCAGAGAGTAAAAAAGGCGTAAGGTTCACAATGGCGTAAAATTAAAATGGAATATACCGGGCTAGGATTCGAGTTACAGGAACAAGGGCCAAACCAACCACTCAAGAATGGATTCGACGAGCGAAAACACTTGACAACCTCCTAGAAGCAGCTTTTCTTGCCACCAAACATTTCTCCATCAATTATGATGCCGTCACAAAACAAATTCCTTAAATTGTAGCCATTTGTTGAGTGTTTTTTTGTGTCTAATCCGCATATATATCACCATTGCCCTTGATTTTCTTAACTGTATATCTCATAAATGACAACATATACACGTGTGATTTAGTTTACGAAGATTTTTCAATATCGAGAACCTCGATCAGAGAGTAAAAAAGGCGTAAGGTTCACAATGGTGTAAAATTAAAATGGGATATACCGGGCTAGGATTCGAGTTACAGGAACAAGGGCAAATCCAACCACCCAAGAATGGAATCGTTGAGCGAAAACACTTGACAACCTCCTACAAGCAGCTTTTCTTGCCACCAGGCCATTCTCCATCAATTAGGAATCTGATGCCGTCACTAAACACATTCCTTAAATTTTAGCCACTTGTTGAGTGTTTTTTTTTTGTGTCTAATCCGCATATATATCACCATTGCCCTTGATTTTCTTGACTGTATATCTCTTAAATGTCAACGTATACACGTGTGATTTAGTTTACGAAGATTTTTCAATGCCGTGAACCTCGATCAGAGAGTAAAAAAGGCGTAAGGTTCACAATGGTATAAAATTAAAATGGGATATACCGGGCTAGGATTCGAGTTACAGGAACAAGGGCCAAACCAACCACCGAAGAATGGAATCGTCGAGCGAAAACACTTGACAACCTCCTAGAAGCAGCTGTTCTTGCCACCAGACATTTCTCCATCAATTAGGAATCTGAAGCCGTCACTAATCTCGTTCCTTAAATTGTAGCCATTGGTTGAGTGTTTTTTTTTTGGTGTCTAATCCGCATATATATCACCATTGCCCTTGATTTTCTTGATTGTTAACTCTTAAATGTCAACATATACATGTGTGATTTAGTTTACGAAGATTTTTCAATGCCGAGAACCTCGATCAGAGAGTAAAAAAGGTGTAAGATTCACAATGGTATAAAATTAAAATGGGATATACCGGGCTAGGATTCGAGTTACAGGAACAAGGGCCAAACCAACCACCGAAGAATGGAATCGTCGAGCGAAAACACTTGACAACCTCCTAGAAGCAGCTGTTCTTGCCACCAGACATTTCTCCATCAATTAGGAATCTGAAGCCGTCACTAATCTCGTTCCTTAAATTGTAGCCATTGGTTGAGTGTTTTTTTTTTTTGGTGTCTAATCCGCATATATATCACCATTGCCCTTGATTTTCTTGACTGTATATCTCCTAAATGTCAACATATACACGTGTGATTTAGTTTACGAAGATTTTTCAATGCCGAGAACCTCGATCAGAGAGTAAAAAAGGCGTAAGGTTCACAATGGTGTAAAATTAAAATGGGATATACCGGGCTAGGATTCGAGTTACAGGAACAAGGGCCAAACAAACCACCCAAGAATGGAATCGTCGAGCGAAAACACTTGACAACCTCCTAGAAGCAGTTTTTCTTGCCACCAGACCTTTCTCCATCAATTAGGAATCTAATGTTGTCACTAAACACATTCCTTAAATTGTAGTCATTTGTTGAGTGTTTTTTTTTTTTGGTGTCTGATCCGCATATATATCACCATTGTCCTTGATTTTCTTAACTGTATATCTCTTAAATGACAACATATAAACGTGTGATTTAGTTTTAGAATATTTTTCAATATCGAGAACCTCGATCAGAGAGTAAAAAAGGTGTAAGGTTCATAATGGTGTAAAATTAAAATGGGATATACCGGGGCTAGGATTCGAGTTATAGGAATAATGGCCAAACCAACCACCCAAGAATGGAATCGTCGAGCGAAAACACTTGACAACCTCCTAGAAGCAGCTTTTCTTGCCACCAGACCTTTCTCCATCAATTAGGAATCTGATGCCGTCACTAAACACATTCCTTAAATTGTAGCCATTTGTTGAGTGTTTTTTTTTTTTGGTGTCTAATCCGCATATATATCACCATTGCCCTTGATTTTCTTGACTGTATATCTCTTAAATGTCAACATATACACGTGTGATTTAGTTTTCGAAGATTTTTCAATGCCGAGAACCTCGATCAGAGATTAAAAAAGGTGTAAGGTTCACAATGGTGTAAAATTAAAATGGTATATAACGGGCTAATATTCGAGTTACAGGAACAAGGTCCAAACCAACCACCCAAGAATGGAATCGTCGAGCGAAAACACTTGACAACCTCCTAGAAACATCTTTTCTTGCCACCAGACCGTTCTCCATCATTTAGGAATTAGGAATCTGATGCCGTCACTAAACACATTCCTTAAATTGTAGCCATTTGTTGAGGGTTTTTTTTTTGTGTCTAATCCGCATATATATCACCATTGCCCTTGATTTTCTTGACTGTATATCTCTTAAATGTCAATATTTAGTTGACGAAGATTTTTCAATGCCGAGAACCTCGATCAGAGAGTAAAAAAGGCGTAAGGTTCATAATGGTGTAAAATTAAAATGGTATATAACGGGCTAGTATTCGAGTTACAGGAACAAGGGCCAAACCAACCACCCAAGAATGGAATCGTCGAGCGAAAACACTTGACAACCTCCTAGAAACAGCTTTTCTTGCCACCAGACCGTTCTCCATCAATTAGGAATAAGGAATCTGATGCCATCACTAAACACATTCCTTAAATTGTAGCCATTTGTTGAGTGTTTTTTTTGTTGTCTAATCCGCATATATATCACCATTGCCCTTGATTTTCTTGACTGTATCTCTCCTAAATGTCAACATATACACGTGTGATATAGTTTACGAAGATTTTTCAATGCCGAGAACCTCGATCAGAGAGTAAAAAAGGCGTAAGGTTCATAATGGTGTAAAATTAAAATGGGATATACCGGGCTAGTATTCGAGTTACAGGAACAAGGGCCAAACCAACCACCCAAGAATGGAATCGTCGAGCGAAAACACTTGACAACCTCCTAGAAACAGCTTTTCTTGCCACCAGACCGTTCTCCATCAATTAGGAATAAGGAATCTGATGCCGTCACTAAACACATTCCTTAAATTGTAGCCATTTGTTGAGTGTTTTTTTTGTTGTCTAATCCGCTTATATACCACCATTGTCCTTGATTTTCTTAACTGTATATCTCTTAAATGACAACATATAAACGTGTGATTTAGTTTAAGAAGATTTTTCAATATCGAGAACCTCGATCAGAGAGTAAAAAAGGTGTAAGGTTCACAATGGTGTAAAATTAAAATGAGATATACCGGGCTAGGATTCAAGTTACAAGAACAAGGGTCAAGCCAACCACCCAAGCAGCTTTTCTTGCGAAAACACTTGACAACCTCCTACAAGCAGCTTTTCTTGCCACCAGACCTTTCTCCATCAATTAGGAATCTGATGCCGTCACTAAACACATTCCTTAAATTGTAGCCATTTTTTGAGTGTTTTTTTGGTGGCTAATCCGCATATATATCACCATTGCCCTTGATTTTTTTGACTGTATATCTCTTAAATGTCAACATATACACGTGTGATTTTGTTTACGAAGATTTTTCAATGCCGAGAACCTCGATCAGAGAGTAAAAAAGGCGTAAGGTTCCCAATGGTGTAAAATTAAAATGGGATATACCGGGCTAGGATTCAAGTTACAGGAACAAGGGCCAAACTAACCACCCAAGAATGGAATCGTCGAGCGAAAACAGTTGACAACCTCCTACAAGCAGCTTTTCTTGCCACCAGACCTTTCTCCATCAATAAGGAATCTAATGCCGTCACTAAACACATTCCTTAAATTGAAGCCATTTGTTGAGTGTTTTTTTTTTTTTGGTGTCTGGTCCGCATATATATCACCATTACCCTTGATTTTCTTAACTGTATATCTCTTAAATGGCAACATATAAACGTGTGATTTAGTTTACGAAGATTTTTCAATGTTGAGAACCTCGATCAGAGAGTAAAAAGGTGTAAGGTTCACAATTGTGTAAAATTAAAATGGGATATACCGGGCTAGGATTCGAGTTACAGGAACAAGGGCCAAACCAACCACCCAAGAATGGAATCGTCGAGCGAAAACACTTGACAACCTCCTATAAGCAGCTTTTCTTACCACCAGACCTTTCTCCATCAATTAGGAATCTTATGCCGTCACTAAACACATTCCTTAAATTGTAGCCATTTGTTGAGTGTTTTTTTTGGTGTCTAATCCGCATATATATCACCATTGCCCTTGATTTTCTTGACTGTATATCTCTTAAATGTCAACATATACACGTGTGATTTTGTTTATGAGGATTTTTCAATGCCGAGAACCTCGATCAGAGAGTAAAAAAGGCGTAAGGTTCCCAATGGTGTAAAATTAAAATGGGATATACCGGGCTAGGATTCAAGTTACCGGAACAAGGGCCAAACTAACCACCCAAGATGGAATCGTCGAGCGAAAACACTTGACAACCTCCTACAAGCAGCTTTTCTTGCCACCAGACCTTTCTCCATCAATTAGGAATCTAATGCCGTCACTAAACACATTCCTTAAATTGTAGCCATTTGTTGAGTGTTTTTTTTTTTTGGTGTCTGGTCCGCCTATATATCACCATTGCCCTTGATTTTCTTAACTGTATATCTCTTAAATGACAACATATAAACGTGTGATTTAGTTTACGAAGATTTTTCAATGTTGGGAACCTCGATCAGAGAGTAAAAAGGTGTAAGGTTCACAATGGTGTAAAATTAAAATGGGATATACCGGGCTAGGATTCGAGTTACAAGAACAAGGGCCAAACCAACCACCCAAGAATGGAATCGTCGAGAGAAAACACTTGACAACCTCCTATAAGCAGCTTTTCTTACCACCAGACCTTTCTCCATCAATTAGGAATCTTATGCCGTCACTAAACACATTCCTTAAATTGTAGCCATTTGTTGAGTGTTTTTTTTTGTGTCTAATCCGCATATATATCACCATTGCCCTTGATTTTAATGACTGTATATCTCTTAAATGTCAACAGATACACGTGTGATTTTGTTTACGAAGATTTTTCAATGTCGAGAACCTCGATCAGAGAGTAAAAATGGCGTAAGGTTCACAATGGTGTAAAATTAAAATGGGATATACCGGGCTAGGATTCGAGTTACAGGAACAAGGGCCAAACCAACCACCCAAGAATGGAATCGTCGAGCGAAAACACTTAACAACCTCCTATAAGCAACTTTTCTTACCACCAGACCTTTCTCCATCAATTAGGAATCTTATGCCGTCACTAAACACATTCCTTAAATTGTAGCCATTTGTTGAGTGTTTTTTTTGGTGTCCAATCCGCATATATATCACCATTGCCCTTGATTTTCATGACTGTATATCTCTTAAATGTCAACATATACACGTGTGATTTTGTTTACGAAGATTTTTCAATGCCGAGAACCTCGATCAGAGAGTAAAAATGGCGTAAGGTTCACAATGGTGTAAAATTAAAATGGGATATACCGGGCTTGGATTCGAGTTACAGGAACAAGGGCTAAACCAACCACCCAAGAATGGAATCGTCGAGCGAAAACACTTGACAACCTCCTAGAAGCAGCTTTTCTTGCCACCAGAACTTTCTCCATCAATTAGGAATCTGATGCCGTCACTAAACACATTCCTTAAATTGTAGCCATTTGTTGAGTGTTTTTTTTTTTGGTGTCTAATCCCCATATATATCACCATTGCCCTTGATTTTCTTGACTGTATATCTTTTAAATGTCAACATATACACGTGTGATTTTGTTTACGAAGATTTTTCAATGCCGAGAATCTCGATCAGAAAGTAAAAAAGGCGTAAGGTTCACAATGGTGTAAAATTAAAATGGGATATACCGGGCTAGGATTCGAGTTACAGGAACAAGGGCCAAACCAACCACCCAAGAATGGAATCGTCGAGCGAAAACACTTGACAACCTCCTAGAAGCAGCTTTTCTTGCCACCAGACCTTTCTCCTTCAATTAGGAATCTGATGCCGTCACTAAACACATTCCTTAAATTGTAGCCATTTGTTGGGTGTTTTTTTTGGTGTCTGGTCCGCATATATATCACCATTACCCTTGATTTTCTTAACTGTATATATCTCTTAAATGACAACATATAAACGTGTGATTTAGTTTACGAAGATTTTTCAATGTCGAGAACCTTGATCCGAGAGTACAAAGGTGTAAGGTTCACAATGGTGTAAAATTAAAATGGGATATACCGGGCTAGGATTCGAGTTACAGGAACAAGGGCCAAACCAACCACCCAAGAATGGAATCGTAGAGCGAAAACACTTGACAACCTCCTATAAGCAGCTTTTCTTACCACCAGACCTTTCTCTATCAATTAGGAATCTTATGCCGTCACTAAACACATTCCTTAAATTGTAGCCATTTGTTGAGTGTTTTTTTTTGCGTCTAATCCGCTTATATATCACCATTGCCCTTGATTTTCTTGACTGTGTATCTCTTAAATGTCAACATATACACGTGTGATTTTGTTTACGAAGATTTTTCAATGCCGAGAACCTCGATTAGAGAGTAAAAATGGTGTAATGTTCACAATGATGTAAAATTAAAATGGAATATATACCGGGCTAAGATTCGAGTTACAGGAACAAGGGCCAAACCAACCACCCAAGAATGGAATCGTCGAGCGAAAACACTTGACAACCTCCTATAAGCAGCTTTTCTTGCCCCCAGACCTTTCTCCATCAATTAGGAATCTTATGCTGTCACTAAACACATTCCATAAATTGTAGCCATTTGTTGAGTGTTTTTTTTTTTTGGTGTCTAATCCGTATATATATCACCATTGCCCTTGATTTTCTTGACTGTATATCTCTTAAATGTCAACATATACACGTGTGATTTAGTTTTCAAAGATTTTTCAATGCCGAGAACCTCGATCAGAGAGTAAAAAAGGTGTAAGGTTTACAATGGTGTAAAATTAAATTGGGATATACCGGGTTAGGATTCGAGTTACAGGAACAAGGGCCAAACCAACCACCCAAGAATGGAATCGTCGAGCGAAAACACTTGACAACCTCCTAGAAGCAGTTTTTCTTGCCACCAGACCTTTCTCCATCAATGAGGACTCTGATGCCGTCACTAAACGCATTCCTTAAATTGTAGCCATTTGTTGTGTGTTTTTTTGTGTCTAATCCGCATATATATCAACATTGCCCTTGATTTTCTTGACTGTATATCTCTTAAATGTCAACATATATACGTGTGATTTAGTTTTCAAAGATTTTTCAATGCCGAGAACCTCAATCAGAGAGTAAAAAAGGTGTAAGGTTCACAATGGTGTAAATTTAAAATGGTATATAACGGGCTAGGATTCGAGTTACAGGAACAAGGGCCAAACCAACCACCCAAGAATGGAATCGTCGAGCGAAAACGCTTGACAACCTTCTAGAAGCAGCTTTTTCTTGCCACCAGACCGTTCTCCATCAATTAGGAATTAGGAATCTGATGCCGTCACTAAACACATTCCTTAAATTGTAGCCATTTGTTGAGGTTTTTTTTTGTGTCTAATCCGCATATATATCACCATTGCCCTTGATTTTCTTGACTGTATATCTCTTAAATGTCAACATATACACGTGTGATTTAGTTTACGAAGATTTTTCAATGCCGAGAACCTCGATCAGAGAGTAAAAAAGCCATAAGGTTCACAATGGTGTAAAATTAAAATGGGATATACCGGGCTAGGATTCGAGTTACAGGAACAAGGGCCAAACCAACCACCAAAGAATGGAATCGTCGAGCGAAAACACTTGAAAACCTCCTAGAAGCAGTTTTTCTTGCCACCAGACCTTTCTCCATCAATGAGGAATCTGATGCCGTCACTAAACGCATTCCTTAAATTGTAGCTATTTGTTGAGTGTTTTTTTTTGGTGTCTAATCCGCATATATATCACCATTGCCCTTGATTTTCTTGACTGTATATCTCTTAAATGTCAACATATACACGTGTGATTTAGTTTTCGAAGATTTTTCAATGCCGAGAACCTCGATCAGAGAGTAAAAAAGGTGTAAGGTTCACAATGGTGTAAAATTAAAATGGGATATACCGGGTTAGGATTCGAGTTACAGGAACAAGGTCCAAACCAACCACCCAAGAATGGAATCGTCCAGCGAAAACACTTGGCAACCTCCTAGAAGCAGTTTTTCTTGCCACCGGACCTTTCTCCATCAATGAGGACTCTGATGCCGTCACTAAACGCATTCCTTAAATTGTAGCCATTTGTTGAGTGTTTTTTTATGTCTAATCCGCATATATATCACCATTGCCCTTGATTTTATTGACTGTATATCTCTTAAATGTCAACATATATACGTGTAATTTAGTTTTCGGAGATTTTTCAATGCCGAGAACCTCGATCAGAGAGTAAAAAAGGTGTAAGGTTCACAATGGTGTAAAATTAAAATGGTATATAACGGGCTAGGATTCGAGTTACAGGAACAAGGGCCAAACCAACCACCCAAGAATGGAATCGTCGAGCAAAAACACTTGACAACCTCCTAGAAGCAGCTTTTTCTTGCCACCAGACCGTTCTCCATCAATTAGGAATTAGGAATCTGATGCCGTCACTAAACACATTCCTTAAATTGTAGCCATTTGTTGAGGTTTTTTTTTGTGTCTAATCCGCATATATATCACCATTGCCCTTGATTTTCTTGACTGTATATCTCTTAAATGTCAACATATACACGTGTGATTTAGTTTACGAAGATTTTTCAATGCCGAGAACCTCGATCAGAGAGTAAAAAAGCCATACGGTTCACAATGGTGTAGAATTAAAATGGGATATATCGGGCTAGGATTCGAGTTACAGTCACAAGGGCCAAACCAACCACCCAAGAATGGAATCGTCGAGCGAAAACACTTGACAACCTCCTAGAAGCAGTTTTTCTTGCCACCAGACCTTTCTCCATCAATGAGGAATCTGATGCCGTCACTAAACGCTTTTCTTAAATTGTAGCCATTTGTTGAGTGTTTTTTTTGTGTCTAATCGGCATATATATCACCATTGCCCTTGATTTTCTTGATTGTATATCTCTTAAATGTCAACATATACACGTGTGATTTAGTTTACGAAGATTTTTCAATGCCGAGAACCTCGATCAGAGAGTAAAAAAGGCGTAAGGTTCACAATGGTGTAAAATTAAAATGGTATATAACGGGCTAGTATTCGAGATACAGGAACATGGGCCAAACCAACCACCCAAGAATGGATTCGTCGAGCGAAACCACATGACAATCTCCAAGAAGCAGCTTTTCTTGCCACCAAACCTTTCTACATCAATTAGGAATCTTGATGTTGTCACTAAACACATTCCTTAAATTGTAGCCATTTGTTGAGTGTTTTTTTTTTTTTGTCTAATCCGCATATATATCACCATTGCCCTTGATTTTCTTGGTTGTATATCTCTTAAATGTCAACATATACATCTGTGATTTAGTTTACGAAGATTTTTCAATGCCGAAAACCTCGATCAGAGAGTAAAAAGGCGTAAGGTTCACAATGGTGTAAAATTAATATGGGATATACCGGGCTAGGATTCGAGTTACAGGAACAAGTGCCAAACCAACCACCCAAGAATGGAATCGTCGAGCGAAAACACTTGACAACCTCCTACAAGCAGTTTTTCTTGCCACCAGACCTTTCTCCATCAATTAGGAATCTGATGCTGTCACTAAACACATTCCTTAAATTGTAGCCATTTGTTGAGTGTTTTTTTTTTTTTTGTGTCTAATCCGCATATATTTCACCATTGCCCTTGATTTGTTGACTGTATATGTCTTAAATGACAACATACACATGTGTGATTTAGTTTACGAAGATGTTTCAATGCCGATAACCTCTATTTGAGAATAAAAAAGGCATAAGGTTCACAATGGTGTAAAATTAAAATGGGATATACCAGGCTAGGATTCGAGTTACAGGAACAAGGGCCAAACCAACCACCCAAGAATGGAATCGTCAAGCGAAAACACTTGACAACCTCCTAGAAGCAGCTTTTCTTGCCACCAGACCTTTCTCCATCAATTAGGAATCTGATGACGTCACTAAACACATTCCTTAAATTGTAGCCATTTGTTGAGTTTTTTTTTTTGTCTAATCCGCATATATATCACCATTGCCCTTGATTTTCTTGACTGTATATCTCTTAAATGACAACATATACATGTGTGATTTAGTTTACGAAGATTTTTCAACGCCGAGAACCTCGATGAGAGAGTAAAAAGGCCTAAGGTTCACAATGGTGTAAAATTAAAATGGGATATACCGGGCTAGGATTCGAGTTACAGGAACAAGGGCCAAACCAACCACCCAAGAATGGAATCGTCGAGCGAAAACACTTGACAACCTCCTAGAAGCAGCTTTTCTTGCCCCCGGAACTTTCCCCATCAATTAGGAATTTGATGCCGTCACTAAACACATTCCTTAAATTGTAGCCATTTGTTGAGTGTTTTTTTTTGTGTCTAATCTGTATATATATCACCATTGCCCTTGATTTTCTTGACTGTATATCTCTTAAATGTCAACATATACACGTGTGATTTAGTTTACGAAGATTTTTCAATGCCGAGAACCTCGATCAGAGATTAAAAAAGGCGTAAGGTTCACAATGGTGTAAAATTAAAATGGGATATACCTGGCTAGGATTCGAGTTACAGGAACAAGGGCCAAACCAACCACCCAAGAATGGAATCGTCGAGCGAAAACACATGACAACCTCCTAGAAGCAGCTTTTCTGGCCACCAAACCTTTCTACATCAATTAGGAATCTTCATGCTGTCACTAAACACATTCTTTAAATTGTAGCCATTTGTTAAGTGTTTTTTTTTTTGTGTCTAATCCGCATATATATCACCATTGCCCTTGATTTTCTTGATTGTATATCTCTTAAATGTCAACAAACACATCTGTGATTTAGTTTACGAATATTTTTCAATGCCGAGAACCTCGATCAGAGAGTAAAAAGGCGTAAGGTTCACAATGGTGTAAAATTAAAATGGGATATACCGGGCTAGGATTCCAGTTAGAGGAACAATGGCCAAACCAACCACCCAAGAATGGAATCGTCGAGCGAAAACACTTGGCAACCTCCTACAAGCAGCTTTTCTTGCCACCAGACCTTTCTCCATCAATTAGCAATCTGATGCCGTCACTAAACACATTCCTTAAATTCTAGCCATTTGTTGAGTGTTTTTTTTGTTCCTAATCCGCATATATATCACCATTGCCCTTGATTTTCTTGATTGTATATCTCTTAAATGTCAACATATACACGTGTGATTTACTTTACGAAGATTTTTTTATGCCGAGAACCTCGATCAGAGAGTAAAAAAGGTGTAAGGTTCCCAATGGTGTAAAATTAAAATAGGATATACCGGGTTAGGATTCGAGTTAAAGAACAAGGGCCAAACCAACCACCCAAGAATGGAATCGTCGAGCGAAAACACTTGACAACCTCCTAGAAGCAGCTTTTCTTGCCACCAGACCTTTCTGCATCAATTGGGAATCTTGATGCCGTCACTAAACACATTCCTTGAATTGTAGCCATTTGTTGAGTGTTTTTTTTGTGTGTGTCTAATCCGCATATATATCAACATTGCCCAAGATTTTCTTGACTGTATAACTCTTAAATGTCAACATATACACGTGTGATTTAGTTTACGAATATTTTTCAATGCCGAGAACCTCGATCAGAGAGTAAAAAGGCGTAAGGTTCACAATGGTGTAAAATTAAAATGAGATATACCGGGCTAGGATTCAAGTTACAAGAACAAGGGCCAAACCAACCACGCAAGAATGGAATCGTCGAGCGAAAACACTTGACAACCTCATAGAAGCAGGTTTTCTTGCCACCAGACATTTCTCCATCAATTAAGAATCTGATGCCGTCACAAAACACATTCCTTAAATTGTAGCCATTTGTTGAGTGTTTTTTTTTTGGGGTCTAATCCGCATATATATCACCATTTCCCTTGATTTTCTTGATTGTATATCTCTTAAATGTCAACATATAGATGTGTGATTTAGTTTACGAAGATTTTTCAATGTCGCGAACCTCGATCAGAGAGTAAAAAAGGCGTGTAAGGTTCACAATGGTGTAAAATTAAAATGGGATATACCGAGCTAGGATTCCAGTTACAAGAAAAAAGGCCAAACCAACCACCCAAGAATGGAATCGTCGAGCGAAAACACTTGACAACCTCCTACAAGCAGTATTTCTTACCACCAGACCTTTCTCCATCAATTAGGAATCTGATGCCGTCACTAAACACATTCCTTGAATTGTAGCCATTTGTTGAGTTTTTTTTTTGTGTCTAATCCGCACATATATCACCATTGCTCTTGATTTTCTTGACTGTATATCTCTTAAATGTCAACATATACACGTGTGATTTAGTTTACGAAGATTTTTCAGTGCCGAGAACCTCGATCAGAGAGTAAATAAGGCGTAAGGTTCGAAATGGTGTAAAATTAAAATGGGATATACCGGGCTAGGATTCGAGTTACAGGAACAAGGGCCAAACCAACCACCCAAGAATTGAATCGTCGAGCGAAACCACTTGACAACCTCCTAGAAGCAGCTTTTTTTGCCACCAGACCTTTCTACATCAATTAGGAATCTTGATGCCGTTACTAAACACATTCCTTAAATTGTAAACATTTGTTGAATGTTTTTTTTAGTGTCTAATCCGCATATATATCACCATTGCCCTTGATCTTCTTGATTATATATCTCTTAAATGTCAACATATACATGTGTGATTTAGTTTACGAATATTTTTCAATGCCGAGAACCTCGATCAGAGATTAAAAAAGGCGTAAGGTTCACAATGGTGTAAAATTAAAATGGGATATACCGGGCTAGGATTCGAGTTACAGGAACAAGGGCCAACCCAACCACCCAAGAATGGAATCGTCGAGCGAAAACACTTGACACCCTCCTAGAAGCAGCCTTTCTTGCCACCGGACCTTTCTCCATCAATTAGGAATCTGATGCCGTCACTAAACACATTCCTTAAATTGTAGCCATTTGTTGAGTGTTTCTTTTTTTGTGTGACTAATCCGCATATATATCAACATTGCCCTAGATTTTCTTGACTGTATAACTCTTAAATGTTAACATATACGCATGTGATTTAGTTTACGAATATTTTTCAATGCCGAGAACCTCGATCAGAGAGTAAAAAAGGCGTAAGGTTCACAATGGTGTAAAATTAAAATGGGATATACCGGGCTAGGATTCGAGTTACAGGAACAAGGGCCAAACCAACCACCCAAGAATGGAATCGTCGAGCGAAAACACTTGACAAACTCCTAGAAGCAGCTTTTCTTGCCACCAGACCTTTCTCCATCAATTAGGAATTTGATGCTCTCACTAAAGAAATTCCTTAAATTGTAGCCATTTGTTGAGTGTTTTTTTTGGTGTCCAATCCGCATATATATCACCATTACCCTTGATTTTCTTGACTGTATATCTCTTAAATTTCCACATATACACGTGTGATTTAGTTTACGAAGATTTTTCAATGCCGAGAACCTCGATCAGGGAGTAAAAAAGGTGTAAGGTTCACAATGGTGTAAAATTAAAATGGGATATAACGGGCTAGGATTCGAGTTACAGGAACATGGGTCAAACCAACCACCCAAGAATGGAATCGTCGAGCGAAAACACTTGACAACCTCCTAGAAGCAGGTTTTCTTGCCACCAGAGCTTTCTCTATCAATTAGGAATCTGATGCCGTCACTAAACACATTCCTTAAATTGTAGCCATTTGTTGAGTGTTTTTTTTTGTGTCTAATCCGCATATATATCACCATTGCCCTAGATTTTCTTAACTGTATATCTCTTAAATGTCAACATATACACGTGTGATTTAGTTTACGAAGATTTTTCAATGCCGAGAACCTCGATCAGAGAGTAAAAAAGGCGTAAGGTTCACAATGGTGTAAAATTAAAATGGGATATACCGGGCTAGGATTCGAGTTACAGGAACTAGGGCCAAACCAACCACCCAAGAATGGAATCGTCGAGCGAAAATACTTGACAACCTCCTAGAAGCAGCTTTTTGTTAGTGCAGTATGTCTATCGCCTTCGTCATCTCAAGATCGTAGCTGAAACAGTTTAAATCTAGGCTTTATATTGTTATAAATAGGAAAAGGCAAGGTGGCATTTATGTAAATAATGAGATCTCTCATTATATCCCTTGGCCTATAAATAGGACTCTTAGGGTTAGAGTTTAGAACTTTTTGCTACTTTTGCACATTTGCTACTTTGGAGAGCTTGGATCCTAGAGAGAGAAAGTAGAGAGAGAAAGTGCAAGAGGTGATTCACGGTTCATTTGTACTTTTCATATTATCAATGGAATCACAGATTTAGTACGTTCTCGTGTGTTCGGTCACTCACGTTCACGGATTCCGCACGTCGAACGTGTCATATGCAATCATTTCGGAGTAGAAAACCGGTCCTACAAGTGGTATCAGAGCAGGAGCTCGGTTGTGAAGATCAAACGTACAGATTCGTACTGGATTTCATCATAATCAGATTCAAATTTCACTCGGATTTGATCTATTTCTTCACTTTTTCATATTCGTCACGTTTCTTACTGAAAAACGCAAAATTAGACAGGATTTTACGGATAAAAATTGCTAATTTTTGTATATGTTGTGCGAAACTATCTGATCTACAAGCCTACAAATTTTCAGATCTTAACTCTAAGTAATTTGGGAGAAATCTTGAATTTTTGGTTCGAAAAAGTTGGGATATGTTTGCTGTTGATGTTGAAGTTCATATGGATGCCAACCGATCGGCCAGCTGACCGATCGGCTAGCTAACCGTTCCAAAGCTAAACATTGTAATTCATTTAAAAATTTTGACTTGTTGACTGCTGTTCGATCGAACAGCTGTCCGAACCAATGTATTCTTTGAAAATTCATTTTATCGATGACTTTGACTTGCCAGCCGATCGGCTAGCATCTCTGGCCGAACGGTCAGCAAGCCGTACCACACTTTACACTGCATTTCATTAAAAATTGTTTGACTTTGTTGACTGCTGACCGATCGGACAGCAGTCCAATCGAACACTTGTCCGTTCCACTGCTATACATTTAAACTTTGACTATTGTTGACCTAGCCAAACGGACAGCTGGCCGAACGGCTAGCATCCCAGCCAATCGATCAGCAAATCATTTCATAACACATCACTTGTTCAGGTCACTTAGTCAACATAGTAACCTGCCATCATTTAATAACATACAACAGTATCACGTGATTCTTAATTGCATTTGTTTGTACACTAATTGAGAGGTCCAATAGAAATCAATTGGAATATATACTGCTCGAGTTTTGATTCAAGATATAGAGATTGTCAGCCATATTCTGAATTGATGTGATAAGTTTGCATGAGATATTGATAATTGTCGGATATATTCGAATTAATATAGTGCATGTGATGTTATCAGTTTGCATGTGATAATGAGATTTGAATGAGTGCATATGCTAAGTGTCAGTTTGTAGTTTTATTGTTTACACGTGATTCAGGTCAAAGAAGTCAACGTGCCAGCCGATCGGTCAATTTTTTTGTCGTCTTGTGCTTTCAATTGAACACGCTAGCCGATCGGACAGCATATTTGTCATGTAGTGTCAACCGATCGAATAGAGGGCCGAACGGATAACCAACCGATTCAATATACAATCCTGTCCGATCGAACAGCTTTCCCAACCGATCGAACAGCACCCTGCCCGATCGAACAGCTTTCCCGTTCGATCGAACAGCTTTTCCGCCCAATCGGACATCACTGATCATTGTCACTGTTGACTTGTGTTGACTCACTCGTTCGGATATCCGTCCGATTCAAGTTGGTTAATAATTTTTAGAACTGATCGTTTGTTTATTTGTTTCCAGGTGATCAAAAGGTAATCAAGAGGTGTAATTCGAAGTGATAAACAAAGCAAAAATCTAAGGAACGAAAATTTCAAGAAACTGTTTGAAGATGTCGAGCAGCAGTGAAGAATTTTACAACACGTTTTACAATACCTTTACTTCAGAATCATCCGAAAGAAGATCTGAAACAAGAGAATATTCGAAAGAGATTTCAGATAATTTGAAATATGATAATATGTATGGAAGCCAACAGAAACCACCGAAATTAATGAGGATTGAAGATTATAACTGGTGGAAAAATCGGTTTGAGGGTTGGGTAAAAGCTTTTGCTCCTGAAAGTTGGTTAAAATTGAAAAATGGATATACAGAACCAGTGAAGGATGGAGGAGAGTTAATAGATGAAAAAGAGTTAACATAAATAGATATAAAAAATGTTGTGGCTGAATACAAAATGACTACATTGATAAAACAATCAGTGAGAGAAGACATTATTTCGCTACTTGAACATGAGAAAACATCGAAGAGTTTATGGGAAGCTTTAGAGAGAAAATGTGTAGGTACCTCTGAGATTGTGAAAAACAAAAAGAAACTGTTACGTAAAGAATTTGATTTATTTGGTTGTATGAAAAATGAATCTGTTTGTAAAATGATTGAGAGATTTGGGCATCTGAAGATGGAGCTGGCAAGACACAAAATCACATACACTCAAGAGGAGTTGGTTGATAAATTGTTTGATTCGTTGCCGAATGAGCAAGAGTGGCAATACTTTGCCTTAATGTTGAAAAACACAATCAAGCCTGAAGAGTTAACAGTGGATTTGCTTATTGAAAGACTTGAAAGCCATGAGTTGGAGATAAAGAGATCTAAAGTCAACAATCCAGCTCATCAGCAAAATGTGGAGCTGTACTACCGAGGAAATCTACCACAAGCTGGATCTCCAAGAACAGCATTTTCTGCAGAAAGCTCAAATTCTGTAAACAATGAAAGTCCTCACAGTGGTTTTCACAGTGGATCTTTTTCAACAACATCGAGCCAATCTGAATCAAAGAATGTAGTCCAATGCAACATTGCAGTAGATTTGAAGAATACTCAAAATTTCAATGAGGAGTCTGCAAAGCAACAGATGGTCTTCTTAGCATCTGTGCTTGAATCGTATGAGAGCCTTGTGGCAGGCAAGATAGGCAACACCAATCTGACGAAGGAAGACTACGATTAAATCGATCCTGAGGAGATGGAATTGATTGATATACGATGGTGTATGGCTAGTGCAGTGAGGAGGGCACAACGTTTTATGGAAATTACCGGAAGGTAGTCTATTGGTGGACCTTCTACCAAGTTAGGTTTTGACAAGTCCAAAGTGACATGCTTTAAATGCAAACAGAAAGGTCACTTTAAACGTGAGTGCAGGAATGCTTATGCTGATGATACTGCTAATCCTTTCAAAGAAGATTATTATAAGAAAGCAATCTATCATCAGAACAAATCTGAACCTCCTAGATTGAAGCAGCCTGAAGAAAAATCAAGAGCTTTGGCAGTTATTCATGACGATGAAGGTTATGACTGGAGTCAAGTTCTACCTGAAGAAGATGCAGTTGGATATGCATTTGTAGCTGAGGTTGATCCTGATAGATGGTGGAAAATAGATTATGCGAGATGGGAAATTGAAAAATTCAGAGAATCATTCAAAGAAGCCCAAAGAGCTAAAAGATGGAATGATGATTTGGAATGTTACATGGATCCACGGGGTAATCCAGTTGTTGACCCATCAAAGGTGGATTTTGAAGCTGTAACAAATTTGCTTCCAAGTCAGGCTACTTTCAACACAAGAAGGTTATCTGAAAAAGAATATTTGCCAGATTTGGTGAACAAAATCAAAGAAGTTTGTGAAGCAAGTCTACCAAAGGTGGTAGAAATGAAGAAGAGAAAAGAAGAAGAGTTGAAAAAGATGGTAGAAGAAGTGAAGATTACTGCAAAGTTTGCTGCTAAAGAAGAGCAGAAGATTGAAGAAGAATAGAAAGAAGAAGAAGAAGAAGAAGAAGAAGAAGAGAACAAAGAGGAAGATCAGACAGAAGAACCGGTGCTGAAAGAGACCGGGGTAAATGAATCTTCTGATCTATCGAATGTTGAAATTGTTGATAAAAATAAAAACAAGTGCAGGAATTGCATAGAAATGTGCAAAGCCTGTATTGAAAAAGATGAAATAATCAAAACAAAAGATATTGAAACAAACAAACTTGAAAATGTTTTCAAAATAAAATGTAAAGAAATGATTGAAAAAGAAGAAATTTTGAAACTAAAGGTTGAAAAGCTAACACAGAAATGTCATGGTCTTGAAGAAGAAAATAAGATTTTGAAAGAAATGTGTACAGCTAAATGTGTTGGTTGTGTGGAGAAAGATAATAAGTTTCAAGATTTTCAAAAGGAGTATGAAAATTTGAAGTGGTCGAGTCAGAGAGTACAAGAAGCTTATGATACTTTGAAGAGCCAAGTCAAATGTTTTGACCAAAGATTGTCTGAAACTTTAATAACCAAAGAAATGTATGAGAGAAAGTTTAAAGAAAAGCAACTTGAATTAAACAAGTGTGTTGATGAAGTTGCTAATCTCAAACAAGTTCTGGCTGAAAAAGAAAAGATTGTTACCAAACTTCAAAGTTATCATAACTCTTCGTACATTCTCGAACGCATTTTCAACATCACACCAGATGAAAAAGATACTGACAAGAATAAAAAAAGGTATTGGTTCAGAATTTCATCAGGTACCACCACCATTGAGAAACAATTATACTTTTTATGATGAGGAAAAGGTGGCAAAAGGTTTGAACATAGTTGACCAATTACCTGAATGTATTGATGTGACTTACTACAAATCTGATGAAGCTAATGATTCAGAGGTGGTAAGTAAGGTTGTTGAAAGCGTTCTGAAAGATGAGTCAAACAAAGGTAAGTCTGAATCACATGATGAAAATGAGGGAAATTTTCATGATGGCTATCTTAAACAGACAAAATCCGAGAAAAATTTGAATGATGATTCAAAAGGATTGGTTTATACCATGATTGGATCGGACAAATTATTCTTAGATGTTGTATTCCCGATTCAGAATGTGATTTCAGAAAAGGTTGATAAAGTTTTCAAAATGGTTGAGATTGAAAAATCTGAAATTTCAAAATTTGCTGGAAAAGGTCACAAACCTTTTTATAACAAACCTAGTTACAAGAAGAAAAACATGAAGGCTGGGTTGGGTTATAAGAAGAAACAAAGTTGGAAAAGAAATGAAATGCCAAATTATCAGGCAAAAATGAGTTTTGTTCAAGGAAAAAGTTTTGAAGAAGAGGAAAAACTCAAATTTAGACAACAGTCTAATGAAGAGTTTTGTGCTCAAAAGAAAAGGCAACAACCACAGGTTAAAGATGTTTCAAAAAGAACATGTTTTAAGTGTGATCAATTAGGACATCTTGCACGAAAGTGTCCAAATCTGAAACCTGTAGATGTTGAGACCAAAAAGAAGTTTGAAAATGTTGAGAAACAAAAATCTGAGAGTGTGAAACAAAGGCTAACCAGATTTGATTCAAAACAAACTTGGAGGTACAACACAAACAAGTTTGCTTCGAATCAAACTTGGAAACCAAAACAGACTAGGTCTGATTCTAGACAAACACAGATTTTTCACACACCCAGATTCAGAACAACACAAAGTTGGAACATATCAGTTGATATAACAAAATCCTAACAATTTTGGAAACCAAAAGTTGTTGTTCAAAAACAAAATGTTCAAAAAGATTCACATTTTTACAAAAGAGGTACTCCAAAAGGACAAACATGGAGTGTTAAGAAACTAGTGTCTTTGGTAAAAGATGAGAAAATTGAAGTTAAAGATGAAAAAGTCTTTGTTCAGAATGAAAAAGATTTTCCGAAATTGAATGATACATATTGTGTTGAAATGCCTAAGGTCCGACAGACCTGGGCTAAATCGTTCAAGTAATCAAGTAGTTTGAATGTCCAGGTGCTCAACAAAATCAAAGATTGTGAGAATGGAAGTTGGAGCAGCCTGTCACAACGAGGAGAGGAGGCTGCTAAACCCTGGTTTGGTTGAACAGGGAGTTTAACATTTTCTGTACATAAATAAACAATATTTTCAAAAACTCTAAAAATTTGAAAAACATAAAAACCAAAAATATGTTTGTTTTTAATTTTTGTCAAAAATAGAAAATTTCTAAAATATGTTGATTGAATACGCCGAAACCCTCACGGCTGAACAAACATGATTACTTTCACAAGATTGAAAAACGGTTTTCAAGCTGTAAAATATCAATGTGTTGTAAATCATGGGGGTATGTTATTTTTTTGCAAATCTATCAGTATTGGTTGTCAAATTTTCTTTAAATGGTTTTGAATTTTAGGGGGAGTAAAAATTTCAGAAAATACAAAAACATTTGAAAATTTGAAAAAGCTAAAAACATGATAAAATTAAAAAAAATGAGTTTTTGTGTAAAAAGAGGAAATGATAGTACATCAGTAGACAATCACAGTACGCTAAAGAAATGGAATGTTTTAATGTGATAAACGGTCTCACTGATGATATGCCAGTAAGTTTTTACACACTTAGTAGATTGTGTTCGAGATATAAACCTAAATCTTTACTTGCTTATTTCGTGGGGAACACTACTTGGATATATAGTTAACCCCTGAAATTTCGTTTGAAAGATCCCTCTTTCTGAGATACTAGGTCTTTATACTCAGTGATATCTGGGGTATTATCCCGGGACTTCTGATTTTGCGGAAGCAATGGCCTAGTCCCCATATAATACTTTACCGCTTGCTTGAAATATAGCACCGCCCTCAGCATAAAATGATGAGACAATAAAATTGCTAATCAATGCTATTGTAAAAAAGATCCTCTAAAGGGGACCCACCCAAGACGAACCGTCATCTCTCTGCTGAACGGTAGTTCTGACCTGAGCTCTCACGGTTTCGTACTGTTATTCAATTTAACCACTTTACAGATATCATCTGTGGTATACTCACCTGTAAGACTGAATATTGGGATCTGGATACGGGAGTATATTCAAGATGTGGGACACATGAATGAGTTTAAGTTCTTAATACATCTAAATCGTATCTCGAAACAGTTGAACTTTGTGTGAAAATTTAAGTGGATCAGTATACTGACAATCTAAGTGAATCGTTTAGAACTTAAAGTGCTTAAAGCTCAACGGTGCTAGTGATTTGTCATGAACTGATATGATCCTCTGACACGAACTCAAACAAAAATATTGTCTGTAAATATTTCTTTATTGCTTTATATTTCAGAAAACTACAAAAAGATTTTGATTTCTGTTTTATTTTCGACAATTGATGTCTGAGAGCTGAGTTTCAAAATCTAAGTATGCTAATCGTGTTTCTGAAAATAAACAAGTTCATTAAGTTGAAACTTGAAATTTTTAAAATCAAAAACAGTTTGTGATATCTCCAAGGTCATTAATTTGGACTTGGATGATTTACTGTGAGGGATTTGGATGCTTAGATTGTTAAAATCTTTTGTAAAAGAGCCAGTTTCTGATCCGGTTCGCTAAAACTGCCAAAATCCATGAAGTTTATTGATAAAGGGAGAGTTTTAAGTGAATCCTAGATATATTCATATTATTATATCTTAAAGCCAGGATCTTGATTTAGAAAGTTTAAAAGAGCCAGGTCACAATTCCTGGATAATTGAATTTTTAAAATGTTGTTACTTATGAATGTATGAGATTTGCAGATGGTATTCCAGATTACGATCCCGATAGCCGAGTCTAAGGGGGAGTCTAAAGACGAGCTCAGCGCAAGGGGAGCGTGCATTCAAGGAGCCACGTAACTATCCCAGAGGAGCTTGTATCCGGAAAGCCAGGTGTCGATCCCAAAAGCACGGAAGCTTGACGAAAGGGGGAGCCTGTAGAGTCTACCGAAAGGAAGAAGCTGGAGCTGAAGACAGATCCACCGGGATTCTGTTCAAGCTAGAGAGAGAAAGATCAGACGCTACGAGTTTGACTAAATGTTTGAGATTGACTGCGGCAATATCCAAGGGGGAGTCTGTTAGTGCAGTATGTCAATCGCCTCCGTCATCTCAAGATCGTAGCTGAAACAGTTTAAATCTAGGCTTTAAATTGTTATAAATAGGAAAAGTCAAGGTGGCATTTATGTAAATAATGAGATCTCTCATTATATCCCTTGGCCTATAAATAGGACTCTTAGGGTTAGAGTTTAGAACTTTTTGCTACTTTTGCACATTTGCTACTTTGGAGAGCTTGGATCCTAGAGAGAGAAAGTGCAAGAGGTGATTCACGGTTCATTTGTACTTTTCATATTATCAATGGAATCACAGATTCAGTACGTTCTCATGAGTTCGGTCACTCACGTTCATGGATTCCGCACGTCGAACGTGTCATATGCAATCGTTTCGGAGTAGAAAACCGGTCCTACACTTTTCTTGCCACCAGACCTTTCTCCATCAATTAGGAATCTGATGCCGTCACTAAACACATTCCTTAAATTGAAGCCATTTGTTGAGTGTTTTTTTTAGTGTCTAAGCTGCATATATATCACCATTTCCCTTGATTTTCTTGACTGTATATCTCTTAAATGTCAACATATACACGTGTGATTTAGTTTACGAATATTTTTCAATGCTGAGAACCACGATCAGAGAGTAAAAAAGGCGTAATGTTCACAATGGTTTAAAATTAAAATGGGATATACCGGGCTAGGATTCGAGTTACAGGAACAAGGGCCAAACCAACCACCCAAGAATGGAATCGTCGAGCGAAAACACTTGACAACCTCCTAGAATTAGCTTTTCTTGCCACCAGACCTTTCTCCATCAATTAGGAATCTGATGCCGTCACTAAACACATTCCTTAAATTGAAGCAATTTGTTGAGTGTTTTTTTTAGTGTCTCATCTGCATATATATCACCACTGCCCTTGATTTTCTTGACTGTATATCTCATAAATGTCAACATATACACGTGTGATTTAGTTTACGAAGATTTTTCAATGCCGAGAACCTCGATCACGGAGTAAAAAAGGCGTAAGGTTCACAATGGTGTAAAATTAAAATGGGATATACCGGGCTAGGATTCGAGTTACAGAAACAAGGGCCAAACCAACCACCCAAGAATGGAATCGTCGAGCGAAAACACTTGATAACCTCCTAGAAGCAGGTTTTCTTGCCACCAGACCTTTCTCCATCAATTAGGAATCTGATGCCGTCACTAAACACATTCCTTAAATTATTACAATTTGTTGAGTGTTTTTTTTTTTTTTTTTTGTGTCTAATCCGCATATATATCACCATTGCCCTTGATTTTCTTGACTGTATATCTCTTAAATGTCAACATATACATGTGTCATTTAGTTTACGAAGATTTTAAAATGCCGAGAACCTCGATCAGAGAGTAAAAAACACGTAAGGTTCACAATGGTGTAAAATTAAAATGGGATATACCGGGCTAGGATTCGAGTTACAGGAACAAGGGCCAAACCAACCACCCAAGAATGGAATCGTCGAGCGAAAACACTTGACAACCTACTAGAAGCAGCTTTTCTTGCCACTAGACCTTTTGTCCATCAATTTGGAATCTGATGCCGTCACTAAACACATTCCTTAATTTGTAGCCATTTGTTGAGTGTTTTTTTTTTTTGTGTCTAATCGGCATATATATCACCATTGCCCTTGATTTTCTTGACTGTATATCTCTTAAATGTCAACATATACATGTGTGATTTAGTTTACGAAGATTTTTCAATGCCGAGAACCTCGATCAGGGAGTAAAAAAGGCGTAAGGTTCACAATGGTGTAAAATTAAAATGGGATATACCGGGCTAGGATTCGAGATACAGGAACAAGGGCCAAACCAACCACCCAAGAATGGAATCGTCGAGCGAAAACATATACACGTGTGATTTAGTTTACGAAGATTTTTCTTGCCACCAGACCTTTCTCCATCAATTAGGAATCTAATGCTGTCACTAAACACATTCCTTAAATTGTAGCCATTTGTTGAGTGTTTTTTTTTTTTTGGTGTGTAATCCGCATATATATCACCATTGCCCTTGATTTTCTTGACTGTATATCTCTTAAATGTCAACATATACATGTGTCATTTAGTTTACGAAGATTTTTCAATGCCGAGAACCTCGATCAGAGAGTAAAAAAGACGTAAGGTTCACAATGGTGTAAAATTAAAATGGGATATACCGGGCTAGGATTCCAGTTACAGGAACAAGGGCCAAATCAACCACCCAAGAATGGAATCGTCGAGCAAAAACACTTGACAACCTACTAGAAGCAGCTTTTCTTGCCACTAGACCTTTTGTCCATCAATTTAGAATCTGATACCGTCACTAAACACATTCCTTAATTTGTAGCCATTTGTTAAGTGTTTTTTTTTGTGTCTAATCGGCATATATATCACCATTGCCCTAGATTTTCTTGACTGTATATCTCTTAAATGTCAACATATACATGTGTGATTTAGTTTACGAAGATTTTTCAATGCCGAGAACCTCGATCAGGGAGTAAAAAAGGCGTAAGGTTCACAATGGTGTAAAATTAAAATGGGATATACCGGGCTAGGATTCGAGATACAGGAACAAGGGCCAAACCAACCACCCAAGAATGGAAACGTCGAGCGAAAACACTTGACAACCTCCTAGAAGCAGTTTTTCTTGCCACCAGACCTTTCTCCATCAATTAGGAATCTGATGCCGTCACTAAACACATTCGTTAAATTGTAACCATTTGTTGAGTGTTTTTTTTGGTGTCTAATCCACATATATATCACCATTGCCCTTGATTTTCTTGATTGTATATCTCCTAAATGTCAACATATACACGTGTGATTTAGTTTACGAAGATTTTTCAATGCCGAGAACCTCGATCAGAGAGTAAAAAAGGTGTAAGGATCACAATGGTGTAAAATTAAAATGGGATGTACCGGGCTAGGATTCGAGTTACATGAACAAGGGCCAAACCAACCACCCAAGAATGGAATCGTCGAGCGAAAACACTTGACCACCTCCTAGAAGCAGCTTTTCTTGCCACCAGACCTTTCTCCATCAATCAGGAATTTGATGCCGTCACTAAACACATTCCTTAAATTGTAGCCATTTGATGATTTTATTTTTTTTGGTGTCCAATCCGCATATATATCACCATTGCCCTTGATTTTTTTGACTGTATATCTCTTAAATGTCAAAATATACACGTGTGATTTAGTTTACGAAGATTTTTAAATGCCGAGAACCTCGATCAGAGAGTAAAAAAGGCGTAATGTTCACAATGGTGTAAAATTAAAATGGGATATAACGGGCTAGGATTCGAGTTACAGGAACAAGGGCCAAACCAACCAACTACCCAACAATAGAATCGTCGAGCGTAAACACTTGACAACCACCTAGAAGCAGTTTTTCTTGCCACCAGACCTTTCTCCATCAATTAGGAATCTAATGCTGTCACTAAACACATTCCTTAAATTGTAGCCATTTGTTGAGTGTTTTTTTTTTTTGGTGTCTAATCCGCATATAATTCACCACTGCCCTTGATTTTCTTGGCTGTATATCTCTTAAATGTCAACATATACACGTGTGATTTAGTTTACGAAGATTTTTCAATGCAGAGAACCTCGATCAGAGAGTAAAAAGGGCGTAAGGTTCACAATGGTGTAAAATTAAAATGGGATATATCGGGCTAGGATTCGAGTTACAGGAACAAGGGCCAAACCAACCACCCAAGAATGGAATCGTCAAGCGAAAACACTTGACAACCTCCTAGAAGCAGCTTTTCTTGCCACCAGACCTTTCTCCATCAATTAGGATTCTGATGCAGTCAATAAACACATTCCTTAAATTGTAGCCAATTGTTGAGTCTTTTTTTTTGGTGTCTAATCCGAATATATATCACCATTGCCCTTGATTTTTTTGACTGTATATCTCTTAAATGTCAACATATACACGTGTGATTTTGTTTACGAAGATTTTTCAATGCCGAGAAACTCGATCAGAGATTAAAAAAGGCGTAAGGTTCACAATGGTGTTAAATTAAAATGGGATATACCGGGCTAGGTTTTGAGTTACAGGAACAAGGGCCAAACCAACCACCCAAGAATGGAATCGTCGAGCGAAAACACTTGACAACCTCCTAGAAGCAGCTTTTCTTGCCACCAGACCTTTCTCCATCAATTAGGAATCTGATGCCGTCACTAAACACATTCCTTAAATTGTAGGCATTTGTTGAGTGTTTTTGGTGTCTAATCCGAATATATATTACCATTGCCCTTGATTTTCTTGACTGTATATCTCTTAAATGTCAACATATACACGTGTGATTTAGTTTACGAAGATTTTTCAATGCCGAGAACCTCAATCAGAGATTAAAAAAGGCGTAAGGTTCACAATGATGTTAAATTAAAATGGGATATACCGGGCTAGGATTCGAGTTACAGGAACAAAGGCCAAACCAACCACCCAAGAATGAAATCGTCGAGTGAAAACACTTGACAAACTCCTAGAAGAAGCTTTTCTTTCCACCCGACCTTTCTCCATCAATTAGGAATCTGATGCCGTCACTAAACACATTCCTAAAATTGTAGCCATTTTTTGAGTGTTTTTTTTTTGGTGTCTAATCCGCATATATATCACCATTTCCCTTGATTTTCTTGACTGTATATCTCTTAAATGTCGTCATATACACGTGTGATTTAGTTTACGAAGATTTTTCAATGCCGAGAACCTCGATCAGAGAGTAAAAAAGGCGTAAGGTTCACAATGGTGTAAAATTAAAATGGGATATACCGGGCTAGGATTCCAGTTACAGGAACAAGGGCCAAACCAACCACCCAAGAATTGAATCGTCGAGCGAAAACACTTGACAACCTCCTAGAAGCAGGTTTTCTTGCCACCAGACCTTTATCCATTAATTAGGAATCTGATGCCGTCACTAAACACATTCCTTAAATTATAGCCATTTGTTGAGTGTTTTTTTTTTGGTGTCTAATCCGCATATATATCACCATTGCCCAAGATTTTCTTGATTGTATATCTCTTAAATGTCAACATATACACGTGTGATTTAGTTTACGAATATTTTTCAATGCCGAGATCCTCGATCAGGGAGTAAAAAAGGCGTAAGGTTAACAATGGTGTAAAATTAAAATGGGATATAACGGGCTAGGATTCGAGTTACAGGAACAAGGGCCAAACCAACCAACCACCCAAGAATAGAATCGTCGAGCGAAAACACTTGACAACCTCCTAGAAGCAGTTTTTCTTGCCACCAGACCTTTCTCCATTAATTAGGAATCTGATGCCGTCACTAAACACATTCCTTAAATTATAGCCATTTGTTGAGTGTTTTTTTTGGTGTCTAATCCGCATATATATATTACCATTGCCCAAGATTTTCTTGACTGTATATCTCTTAAATGTCAACATATACACGTGTGATTTAGTTTACGAATATTTTTCAATGCCGAGAAACTCGATCAGGGAGTAAAAAAGGCGTAAGGTTCACAATGGTGTAAAATTAAAATGGGATATAACGGGCTAGGATTCGAGTTACAGGAACAAGGGCCAAACCAACCAACCACCCAAGAATAGAATTGTCGAGCGAAAACACTTGACAACCTCCTAGAAGCAGTTTTTCTTGCCACCAGACCTTTCTCCATCAATTAGGAATCTGATGCCGTCACTAAACACATTCGTTAAATTGTAACCATTTGTTGAGTGTTTTTTTTTTTGGTGTCTAATCCGCATATATATCACCATTGCCCTTGATTTTCTTGATTGTATATCTCCTAAATGTCAACATATACACGTGTGATTTAGTTTACGAAGATTTTTCAATGCCGAGAACCTCGATCAGAGAGTAAAAAAGGAGTAAGGATCACAATGGTGTAAAATTAAAATGGGATGCACCGGGCTAGGATTCGAGTTACATGAACAAGGGCCAAACCAACCACCCAAGAATGGAATCGCGAGCGAAAACACTTGACCATCTCCTAGAAGCAGCTTTTCTTGCCACCAGACCTTTCTCCCTCAATCAGGAATTTGATGCCGTCACTAAACACATTCCTTAAATTCTAGCCATTTGTTGATTTTTTTTGGTGTCTAATCCGCATATATATCACCATTGCCCTGGATTTTTTTGACTGTATATCTCTTAAATGTCAACATATACACGTGTGATTTAGTTTACGAAGATTTTTCAATGCCGAGAACCTCAATCAGAGAGTAAAAAAGGCGTAAGGTTCACAATGGTGTAAAATTAAAATGGGATATACCGGGCTAGGATTCGATTTACAGGAACAAGGGCCAAACCAACCACCCAAGAATGGAATCGTCGAGTGAAAACACTTGACAACCTCCTAGAAGCAGCTTTTCTTGCCACCAGACCTTTCTCCCTCAATCAGGAATTTGATGCCGTCACTAAACACATTCCTTAAATTCTAGCCATTTGTTGATTTTTTTTGGTGTCTAATCCGCATATATATCACCATTGCCCTGGATTTTTTTGACTGTATATCTCTTAAATGTCAACATATACACGTGTGATTTAGTTTACGAAGATTTTTCAATGCCGAGAATCTCAATCAGAGAGTAAAAAAGGCGTAAGGTTCACAATGGTGTAAAATTAAAATGGGATATACCGGGCTAGGATTCGATTTACAGGAACAAGGGCCAAACCAACCACCCAAGAATGGAATCGTCGAGAGAAAACACTTGACAACCTCCTAGAAGCAGCTTTTCTTGCCACCAAACCTTTCTCCATCAATTAGGAATCTGATGCCGTCACTAAACACATTCCTTAAATTATTACAATTTGTTGAGTGTTTTTTTTTTTGTGTCTAATCTGCATATATATCACCATAGCCCTTAATTTTCTTGACTGTATATCTCTTAAATGTCAACATATACACGTGTGATTTAGTTTACGAAGATTTTTCAATGCAGAGAACCTTGATCAGAGAGTAAAAAAGGCGTAAGGTTCACAATGGTGTAAAATTAAAATGGGATATATCGGGGGCTAGGATTCGAGTTACTGGAATAAGGGCCAAACCAACCACCCAAGAATGGAATCGTCGAGCGAAAACACTTGACAACCTCCTAGAAGCAGCTTTTCTTGCCACCAGACCTTTCTCCATCAATTAGGAATATGATGCCGTCAATAAACACATTCCTTAAATTGTAGCCAATTGTTGAGTGTTTTTTTTTTGTGTCTAATCCGCATATATATCATCATTGCCCTTGATTTTCTTGACTGTATAGCTCTTACATGTCAACATATACACGTGTGATTTAGTTTACGAAGATTTTTCAATGCCGAGAACCTCGATCACGGAGAAAAAAAGGCGTAAGGTTCACAATGGTGTAAAATTAAAATGGGATACACCGGGCTAGGATTCGAGTTACAGGAACAAGGGCCAAACCAACCACCCAAGAATGGAATCGTCGAGCGAAAACACTTGACAACCTCCTAGAAGCAGGTTTTCTTGCCACCAGACCTTTCTCCATCAATTAGGAATCTGATGCCGTCACTAAACACATTCCTTATATTATTACAATTTGTTTAGTGTTTTTTTTTTTTGTGTCTAATCTGCATATATATACCCATAGCCCTTGATTTTCTTAACTGTATATGTCTTAAATGTAAACATATACACGTGTGAGTTAGTTTACGAATATTTTTCAATGTCGAGAACCTCGATCAGGGAGTAAAAAAGGCGTAAGGTTACAATGGTGTAAAATTAAAATGGGATTTACCGGGCTAGGATTCGAGTTACAGGAACAAGGGCCAAACCAACCACCCAAGAATGGAATCATCGAGCGAAAATACTTGACAACCTCCTAGAAGCAGGTTTTCTTGCCAACAGACTTTTCTCCATCAATTAGGAATCTGATGTCATCACTAAACACATTCCTTAAATTATTGCCATTTGTTGAGTGTTTTTTTTTTGTGTCTAATCCGCGTATATATCACCATTGCCCTAGATTTTCTTGACTGTATATCTCTTAAATGTCAACATATACACGTGTGATTTGGTTTACGAAGATTTTTCAATGCCGAGAACCTCGATCAGAGAGTAAAAAAGGCGTAAGGTTCACAATGGTGTAAAATTAAAATGGGATATACCGGGATAGGATTCGAGTTACAGGAACTAGGGCCAAACCAACCACACAGGAATGGAATCGTCGAGCGAAAACACTTGACAACCTCCTAGAAGCAGCTTTTCTTGTCACCAGACCTTTCTCCATCAATTAGGAATCTGATGCCGTCACTAAACACATTCCTTAAATTGAAGCCATTTGTTGAGTGTTTTTTTTAGTGTCTAATCTGCATATATATCACCATTGCCCTTGATTTTCTTGACTGTATATCTCTTAAATGTCAACATATACACGTGTGATTTAGTTTACGAAGATTTCTCAATGCCGAGAACCTCGATCAGAGAGTAAAAAAGGCGTAAGGTTCACAATGGTGTAAAATTAAAATGGGATATACCGGGCTAGGATTCGAGTTACAGGAACTAGGGCCAAACCAACCACCCAAGAATGGAATTGTCGAGCAAAAACACTTAACAACCACCTAGAAGCAGCTTTTCTTGCCACCAGACCTTTTTCCATCAATTAGGAATTTGATGCCGTCACTAAACACATTCCTTAAATTGAAGCCATTTGTTGAGTGTTTTTTTTAGTGTCTAATCTGCATATATATCACCATTGCCCTTGATTTTCTTGACTGTATATCTCTTAAATGTCAACAAATACACGTGTGATTTAGTTTACGAAGATTTTTCAATGCCGAGAACCTCAATCAGAGAGTAAAAAAGGCGTAAGGTTCACAATGGTTTAAAATTAAAATGAGATATACCGGGCTACGATTCGAGTTACAGGAACAAGGGCCAAACCAACCACCCAAGAATGGAATCGTCGAGCGAAAATACTTGACAACCTTCAAGAAGCAGCTTTTCTTGCCACCAGACCTTTCTCCATCAATTAGGAATCTGATGCCGTCACTAAACACATTCCTTAAATTATTGCCATTTGTTGAGTGTTTTTTTTTTGTGTCTAATCCGCATATATATCACCATTGCCCTAGATTTTCTGGACTATATATCTCTTAAATGTCAACATATACACGTTTGATTTAGTTTACAAAGATTTTTCAATGCCGAGAACCTCGATCAGTGGGTAAAAAAGGCGCAAGGTTCACAATGGTGTAAAATTAAAATGGGATATACCGGGCTAGGATTCGAGTTACAGGAACTAGGGCCAAACCAACCCCCCAAGAATGGAATCGTCGAGAGAAAACACTTGACAACCTCCTAGAAGCTACTTTTCTTGCCACCAGACCTTTCTCCATCAATTAGGAATCTGATACCGTCACTAAACACATTCCTTAAATTGAAGCCATTTGTTGAGTGTTTTTTTTTAGTGTCTAATCTGCATATATATCACCATTGCCCTTGATTTTCTTGACTGTATATCTCTTAAATGTCAACATATACACGTGTGATTTAGTTTACGAAGATTTTTCAATGCCGAGAACCTCGATCAGAGAGTAAAAAAGGCGTAAGGTTCACAATGGTGTAAAATTAAAATGGGATATACCGGGCTAGGATTCGAGTTACAGGAACTAGGGCCAAACCAACCACCCAAGAATGGAATAGTCGAGCGAAAACACTTGACAACCTCCTAGAAGCAGCTTTTCGTGCCACCAGACCTTTCTCCATCAATTACGAATCTGATGCCATCACTAAACACATTCCTTAAATTGTAGCCATTTGTTGAGTGTTTTTTTTTGGTGTCTAATCCGCATATATATCATCATTGCCCTTGATTTTTTTGACTGTATATCTCTTAAATGTCAACATATACACGTGTGATTTAGTTTACTAAGATTTTTCAATGCCGAGAACCTCGATCAGAGAGTAAAAAAGGCGTAAGGTTCACAATGGTGTAAAATTAAAATGGGATACACCGGGCTAGGATTCGAGTTACAGGAACAAGGGCCAAACCAACCACCCAAGAATGGAATCGTCGAGCGAAAACACTTGACAACCTCCTAGAAGCAGGTTTTCTTGCCACCAGACCTTTCTCCATCAATTAGGAATCTGATGCCGTCACTAAACACATTCCATATATTATTACAATTTGTTGAGTGTTTTTTTTTTTTTGTGTCTAATCTGCATATATATACCCATAGCCCTTGATTTTCTTAACTGTATATGTCTTAAATGTAAACATATACACGTGTGAGTTAGTTTACGAATATTTTTCAATGTCGAGAACCTCGATCAGGGAGTAAAAAAGGCGTAAGGTTCACAATGGTGTAAAATTAAAATGGGATTTACCGGGCTAGGATTCGAGTTACAGGAACAAGGGCCAAACCAACCACCCAAGAATGGAATCATCGAGCGAAAATACTTGACAACCTCCTAGAAGCAGGTTTTCTTGCCAACAGACTTTTCTCCATCAATTAGGAATCTGATGCCATCACTAAACACATTCCTTAAATTATTGCCATTTGTTGAGTGTTTTTTTTTTTGTGTCTAATCCGCATATATATCACCATTGCCCTAGATTTTCTTGACTGTATATCTCTTAAATGTCAACATATACACGTGTGATTTGGTTTACGAAGATTTTTCAATGCCGAGAACCTCGATCAGAGAGTAAAAAAGGCGTAAGGTTCACAATGGTGTAAAATTAAAATGGGATATACCGGGATAGGATTCGAGTTACAGGAACTAGGGCCAAACCAACCACACAGGAATGGAATCGTCGAGCGAAAACACTTGACAACCTCCTAGAAGCAGCTTTTCTTGTCACCAGACCTTTCTCCATCAATTAGGAATCTGATGCCGTCACTAAACACATTCCTTAAATTGAAGCCATTTGTTGAGTGTTTTTTTTAGTGTCTAATCTGCATATATATCACCATTGCCCTTGATTTTCTTGACTGTATATCTCTTAAATGTCAACATATACACGTGTGATTTAGTTTACGAAGATTTCTCAATGCCGAGAACCTCGATCAGAGAGTAAAAAAGGCGTAAGGTTCACAATGGTGTAAAATTAAAATGGGATATACCGGGCTAGGATTCGAGTTACAGGAACTAGGGCCAAACCAACCACCCAAGAATGGAATTGTCGAGCAAAAACACTTAACAACCTCCTAGAAGCAGCTTTTCTTGCCACCAGACCTTTTTCCATCAATTAGGAATTTGATGCCGTCACTAAACACATTCCTTAAATTGAAGCCATTTGTTGAGTGTTTTTTTTAGTGTCTAATCTGCATATATATCACCATTGCCCTTGATTTTCTTGACTGTATATCTCTTAAATGTCAACAAATACACGTGTGATTTAGTTTACGAAGATTTTTCAATGCCGAGAACCTCAATCAGAGAGTAAAAAAGGCGTAAGGTTCACAATGGTTTAAAATTAAAATGAGATATACCGGGCTACGATTCGAGTTACAGGAACAAGGGCCAAACCAACCACCCAAGAATGGAATCGTCGAGCGAAAATACTTGACAACCTTCAAGAAGCAGCTTTTCTTGCCACCAGACCTTTCTCCATCAATTAGGAATCTGATGCCGTCACTAAACACATTCCTTAAATTATTGCCATTTGTTGAGTGTTTTTTTTTGTGTCTAATCCGCATATATATCACCATTGCCCTAGATTTTCTTGACTATATATCTCTTAAATGTCAACATATACACGTTTGATTTAGTTTACAAAGATTTTTCAATGCCGAGAACCTCGATCAGTGGGTAAAAAAGGCGCAAGGTTCACAATGGTGTAAAATTAAAATGGGATATACCGGGCTAGGATTCGAGTTACAGGAACTAGGGCCAAACCAACCACCCAAGAACGGAATCGTCGAGCGAAAACACTTGACAACCTCCTAGAAGCAGCTTTTCGTGCCACCAGACCTTTCTCCATCAATTACGAATCTGATGCCATAACTAAACACATTCCTTAAATTGTAGCCATTTGTTGAGTGTTTTTTTTTGGTGTCTAATCCGCATATATATCATCATTGCCCTTGATTTTTTTGACTGTATATCTCTTAAATGTCAACATATACACGTGTGATTTAGTTTACGAAGATTTTTCAATGCCGAGAACCTCGATCAGAGAGTAAAAAAGGCGTAAGGTTCACAATGGTGTAAAATTAAAATGGGATATACCGGGCTAGCATTCGAGTTACAGAAACATGCGCCAAACCAACCACCCAAGAATGGAATCGTCGAGCGAGAACACTTGACAACCTCCTAGAAGCACCTTTTCTTGCCACTAGACCTTTCTCCATCAATTAGGAATCTGATGCCGTCACTAAACACATTCCTTAAATTGAAGCCATTTGTTGAGTGTTTTTTTTTAGTGTCTAATCTGCATATATATCACCATTGCCCTTGATTTTCTTCACTGTATATCTCTTAAATGTCAACATATACACGTGTGATTTAGTTTACGAAGATTTTTCAATGCCGAGAACCTCGATCAGAGAGTAAAAAAGGCGTAAGGTTCACAATGGTGTAAAATTAAAATGGGATATACCGGGCTAGGATTCGAGTTACAGGAACTAGGGCCAAACCAACCACCCAAGAATGGAATCATCGAGCGAAAACACTTGACAACCTCTTAGAAGCAGCTTTTCTTGCCACCAGGCCTTTCTCCATCAATTAGGAATATGATGTCGTCACTAAACACATTCCTTAAATTGAAGCCATTTGTTGAGTGTTTTTTTTAGTGTCTAATCTGCATATATATCACCATTGCCCTTGATTTTCTTGACTGTATATCTCTTAAATGTCAACATATACACGTGTGATTTAGTTTACGAAGATTTTTCAATGCCGAGAACCTCGATCAGAGAGTAAAAAAGGCGTAAGTTTCACAATGGTTTAAAATTAAAATGGGATATACCGGGCTAGGATTCGAGTTACAGGAACAAGGACCAAACCAACCACCCAAGAATGGAATCGTCGAGAGAAAACACATGACAACCTCCTAGAAGCAGCTTTTCGTGCCACCAGACCTTTCTCCATCAATTACGAATCTGATGCCATCACTAAACACATTCCTTAAATTGTAGCCATTTGTTGAGTGTTTTTTTTTGGTGTCTAATCCGCATATATATCACCATTGCCCTTGATTTTTTTGACTGTATATCTCTTAAATGTCAACATATACACGTGTGATTTAGTTTACTAAGATTTTTCAATGCCGAGAACCTCGATCAGAGAGTAAAAAAGGCGTAAGGTTCACAATGGTGTAAAATTAAAATGGGATATACCGGGCTAGCATTCGAGTTACAGGAACATGGGCCAAACCAACCACCCAAGAATGGAATCGTCGAGCGAGAACACTTAACAACCTCCTAGAAGCACCTTTTCTTGCCACTAGACCTTTTCTCCATCAATTAGGAATCTGATGCCGTCACTAAACACATTCCTTAAATTGAAGCCATTTGTTGAGTGTTTTGTTTTAGTGTCTAATCTGCATATATATCACCATTGCCCTTGATTTTCTTCACTGTATATCTCTTAAATGTCAACATATACACGTGTGATTTAGTTTACGAAGATTTTTCAATGCCGAGAACCTCGATCAGAGAGTAAAAAAGGCGTAAGTTTCACAATGGTTTAAAATTAAAATGGGATATACCGGGCTAGGATTCGAGTTACAGGAACAAGGGCCAAACCGACCACCCAAGAATGGAATCGTCGAGCGAAAACACATGACAACCTCCTAGAAGCAGCTTTTCGTGCCACCAGACCTTTCTCCATCAATTACGAATCTGATGCCATCACTAAACACATTCCTTAAATTGTAGCCATTTGTTGAGTGTTTTTTTTTTTGTGTCTAATCCGCATATATATCATCATTGCCCTTGATTTTTTTTACTGTATATCTCTTAAATGTCAACATATACACGTGTGATTTAGTTTAGGAGGATTTTTCAATGCCGAGAACCTCGATCAGAGAGTAAAAAAGGCTTAAGGTTCACAATGGGGTAAAATTAAAATGGGATATACCGGGCTAGCATTCGAGTTACAGGAACATGGGCCAAACCAACCACCCAAGAATGGAATCGTCGAGCGAGAACACTTGACAACCTCCTAGATGCACCTTTTCTTGCCACTAGACCTTTCTCCATCAATTAGAAATCTGATGCCGTCACTAAACACATTCCTTAAATTGAAGCCATTTGTTGGGTGTTTTTTTTTAGTGTCTAATCTGCATATATATCACCATTGCCCTTGATTTTCTTCACTGTATATCTCTTAAATGTCAACATATACACGTGTGATTTAGTTTACGAAGATTTTTCAATGCCGAGAACCTCGATCAGAGAGTAAAAAAGGCGTAAGGTTCACAATGGTGTAAAATTAAAATGGGATATACCGGGCTAGGATTCGAGTTACAGGAACTAGGGCCAAACCAACCACCCAAGATTGGAATCATCGAGCGAAAACACTTGACAACCTCTTAGAAGCAGCTTTTCTTGCCACCAGGCCTTTCTCCATCAATTAGGAATATGATGTCGTCACTAAACACATTCCTTAAATTGAAGCCATTTGTTGAGTGTTTTTTTTAGTGTCTAATCTGCATATATATCACCATTGCCCTTGATTTTCTTGACTGTATATCTCTTAAATGTCAACATATACACGTGTGATTTAGTTTACGAAGATTTTTCAATGCCGAGAACCTCGATCAGAGAGTAAAAAAGGCGTAAGTTTCACAATGGTTTAAAATTAAAATGGGATATACCGCGCTAGGATTCGAGTTACAGGAACAAGGGCCAAACCAACCACCCAAGAATGGAATCGTCGAGCGAAAACACATGACAACCTCCAAGAAGCAGCTTTTCTTGCCACCAGACCTTTCCCCATCAATTAGGAATCTAATGCTGTCACTAAACACATTCCTTAAATTGTAGCCATTTGTTGAGGGTTTTTTTTGGTGTCTAATCCGCATATATATCACCATTGCCCTTGATTTTCTTGACTGTATATCTCTTAAATGTCAACATATACATGTGTAATTTAGTTTACGGAGATTTTACAATGCCGAAAACCTCGATCAGGGAGTAAAAAGGCGTAAGGTTCACAATTTTGTAAAATTAAAATGGGATATACCGGGCTAGGATTCGAGTTACAGGAATAAGGGCCAATCCAACCACCCAAGAATGGAATCATCAAGCGAAAACACTTGACAACCTCCTAGAAGCAGATTTTCTTGCCACCGGACCTTTATCCATCAATTAGGAATCTGATGCCGTCACTAAACACATTCCTTAAATTATTGCCATTTGTTGAGTGTTTTTTTTGGTGTCTAATCCGCATATATATCACCATTGCCCTAGATTTTCTTGACTGTATATATCTTAAATGTCAACATATACACGTGTGATTTAGTTTACGAAGATTTTTCAATGCCGAGAACCTCGATCAGAGGGTAAAAAAGGCGTATGGTTCACAATAGTGTAAAATTAAAATGGGATATACCGGGCTAGGATTCGAGTTACAGGAACAAGGGCCAAACCAACCACCCAATAATGGAATCGTCGAGCGAAAACACTTGACAACCTCTTAGAAGCAGCTTTTTTTGCCACTAGACCTTTCTCCATCAATTAGGAATCTGATGCCATTACTAAACACATTCCTTACATTGAAGCCATTTATTGAGTGTTTTTTTTAGTGTCTAATCTGCATATATATCACCATTGCCCTTGATTTTCTTGACTGTATATCTCTTAAATGTCAACATATACACGTGTGATTTAGTTTACGAAGATTTTTCAATGCCGAGAACCTCGATTAGAGAGTAAAAAAGGTGTAAGGTTCACAATGGTTTAAAATTAAAATGGGATATATCGGGCTAGGATTCGAGTTACAGGAACAAGGGCCAAACCAACCACCCAAGAATGGAATCGTCGAGTGAAAACACTTGACAACCTCCAAGAATCAGCTTTTCTTGCCACCAGACATTTCTCCATCAATTAGGAATCTAATGTTGTCACTAAACACATTCCTTAAATTGTAGCCATATGTTGAGGGGTTTTTTTTTGTGTCTAATCCGCATATATATCACCATTGCCCTTGATTTTCTTGACTGTATATCTCTTAAATGCCAACATATACATGAGTAATTTAGTTTACGAAGATTTTTCAATGCCGGGAACCTCGATTAGAGAGTAAAAAAGGCATAAGGTTCACAATGGTGTAAAATTAAAATGGGATATACCGGGCTAGGATTCGAGTTACAGGAACAAGGGCCAAACCAACCACCCAAGAATAGAATCGTCGAGCGAAAACACTTGACAACCTCCTAGAAGCAGTTTTTCTTGCAACCAGACATTTCTCCATCAATGAGGAATCTGATGCCGTCACTAAACACATTCCTTAAATTGTAGCCATTTGTTGAGTGGTTTTTTTTTGGTGTCTAATCCGCATATATATCACCATTGCCCTTGATTTTTTTGACTGTATATCTCTTAAATGTCAACATATACACGTGTGATTTAGTTTACTAAGATTTTTCAATGCCGAGAACCTCGATCAGAGAGTAAAAAAGGCGTAAGGTTCACAATGGTGTAAAATTAAAATGGGATATACCGGGCTAGGATTCGAGTTACAGGAACTAGGGCCAAACCAACCACCGAAGAATGGAATCGTCGAGCGAAAACACTTGACAACCTCCTAGAAGCAGCTTTTCGTGCCACCAGACCTTTCTCCATCAATTACGAATCTGATGCCATCACTAAACACATTCCTTAAATTGTAGCCATTTGTTGAGTGTTTTTTTTTTTGGTGTCTAATCCGCATATATATCACCATTGCCCTTGATTTTTTTGACTGTATATCTCTTAAATGTCAACATATACACGTGTGATTTAGTTTACTAAGATTTTTCAATGCCGAGAACCTCGATCAGAGAGTAAAAAAGGCGTAAGGTTCACAATGGTGTAAAATTAAAATGGGATATACCGGGCTAGCATTCGAGTTACAGGAACATGGGCCAAACCAACCACCCAAGAATGGAATCGTCGAGCGAGAACACTTGACAACCTCCTAGAAGCACCTTTTCTTGCCACTAGACCTTTCTCCATCAATTAGGAATCTGATGCCGTCACTAAACACATTCCTTAAATTGAAGCCATTTGTTGAGTGTTTTTTTTTAGTGTCTAATCTGCATATATATCACCATTGCCCTTGATTTTCTTTAGTGTATATCTCTTAAATGTCAACATATACACGTGTGATTTAGTTTACGAAGATTTTTCAATGCCGAGAACCTCGATCAGAGAGTAAAAAAGGCGTAAGTTTCACAATGGTTTAAAATTAAAATGGGATATACCGGGCTAGGATTCGAGTTACAGGAACAAGGGCCAAACCGACCACCCAAGAATGGAATCGTCGAGCGAAAACACATGACAACCTCCTAGAAGCAGCTTTTCGTGCCACCAGACCTTTCTCCATCAATTACGAATCTGATGCCATCACTAAACACATTCCTTAAATTGTAGCCATTTGTTGAGTGTTTTTTTTTTGGTGTCTAATCCGCATATATATCATCATTGCCCTTGATTTTTTTTACTGTATATCTCTTAAATGTCAACATATACACGCGTGATTTAGTTTACGAAGATTTTTCAATGCCGAGAACCTCGATCAGAGAGTAAAAAAGGCTTAAGGTTCACAATGGGGTAAAATTAAAATGGGATATACCGGGCTAGCATTCGAGTTACAGGAACATGGGCCAAACCAACCACCCAAGAATGGAATCGTCGAGCGAGAACACTTGACAACCTCCTTGATGCACCTTTTCTTGCCACTAGACCTTTCTCCATCAATTAGGAATCTGATGCCGTCACTAAACACATTCCTTAAATTGAAGCCATTTGTTGGGTGTTTTTTTTTAGTGTCTAATCTGCATATATATCACCATTGCCCTTGATTTTCTTCACTGTATATCTCTTAAATGTCAACATATACACGTGTGATTTAGTTTACGAAGATTTTTCAATGCCGAGAACCTCGATCAGAGAGTAAAAAAGGCGTAAGGTTCACAATGGTGTAAAATTAAAATGGGATATACCGGGCTAGCATTCGAGTTACAGGAACATGGGCCAAACCAACCACCCAAGATTGGAATCATCGAGCGAAAACACTTGACAACCTCTTAGAAGCAGCTTTTCTTGCCACCAGGCCTTTCTCCATCAATTAGGAATATGATGTCGTCACTAAACACATTCCTTAAATTGAAGCCATTTGTTGAGTGTTTTTTTTAATGTCTAATCTGCATATATATCACCATTGCCCTTGATTTTCTTGACTGTATATCTCTTAAATGTCAACATATACACGTGTGATTTAGTTTACGAAGATTTTTCAATGCCGAGAACCTCGATTAGAGAGTAAAAAAGGTGTAAGGTTCACAATGGTTTAAAATTAAAATGGGATATATCGGGCTAGGATTCGAGTTACAGGAACAAGGGCCAAACCAACCACCCAAGAATGGAATCGTCGAGTGAAAACACTTGACAACCTCCAAGAATCAGCTTTTCTTGCCACCAGACATTTCTCCATCAATTAGGAATCTAATGTTGTCACTAAACACATTCCTTAAATTGTAGCCATATGTTGAGGGGTTTTTTTTTGTGTCTAATCCGCATATATATCACCATTGCCCTTGATTTTCTTGACTGTATATCTCTTAAATGCCAACATATACATGAGTAATTTAGTTTACGAAGATTTTTCAATGCCGGGAACCTCGATTAGAGAGTAAAAAAGGCGTAAGGTTCACAATGGTGTAAAATTAAAATGGGATATACCGGGCTAGGATTCGAGTTCCAGGAACAAGGGCCAAACCAACCACCCAAGAATAGAATCGTCGAGCGAAAACACTTGACAACCTCCTAGAAGCAGTTTTTCTTGCAACCAGACATTTCTCCATCAATGAGGAATCTGATGCCGTCACTAAACACATTCCTTAAATTGTAGCCATTTGTTGAGTGGTTTTTTTTTGGTGTCTAATCCGCATATATATCACCATTGCCCTTGATTTTTTTGACTGTATATCTCTTAAATGTCAACATATACACGTGTGATTTAGTTTACTAAGATTTTTCAATGCCGAGAACCTCGATCAGAGAGTAAAAAAGGCTTAAGGTTCACAATGGGGTAAAATTAAAATGGGATATACCGGGCTAGCATTCGAGTTACAGGAACATGGGCCAAACCAACCACCCAAGAATGGAATCGTCGAGCGAGAACACTTGACAACCTCCTAGATGCACCTTTTCTTGCCACTAGACCTTTCTCCATCAATTAGGAATCTGATGCCGTCACTAAACACATTCCTTAAATTGAAGCCATTTGTTGGGTGTTTTTTTTTTAGTGTCTAATCTGCATATATATCACCATTGCCCTTGATTTTCTTCACTGTATATCTCTTAAATGTCAACATATACACGTGTGATTTAGTTTACGAAGATTTTTCAATGCCGAGAACCTCGATCAGAGAGTAAAAAAGGCGTAAGGTTCACAATGGTGTAAAATTAAAATGGGATATACCGGGCTAGGATTCGAGTTACAGGAACTAGGGCCAAACCAACCACCCAAGAATGGAATCGTCTAGTGAAAACACTTGACAACCTCCAAGAATCAGCTTTTCTTGCCACCAGACATTTCTCCATCAATTAGGAATCTAATGTTGTCACTAAACACATTCCTTAAATTGTAGCCATATGTTGAGGGGTTTTTTTTTGTGTCTAATCCGCATATATATCACCATTGCCCTTGATTTTCTTGACTGTATATCTCTTAAATGCCAACATATACATGAGTAATTTAGTTTACGAAGATTTTTCAATGCCGGGAACCTCGATTAGAGAGTAAAAAAGGCGTAAGGTTCACAATGGTGTAAAATTAAAATGGGATATACCGGGCTAGGATTCGAGTTCCAGGAACAAGGGCCAAACCAACCACCCAAGAATAGAATCGTCGAGCGAAAACACTTGACAACCTCCTAGAAGCAGTTTTTCTTGCAACCAGACATTTCTCCATCAATGAGGAATCTGATGCCGTCACTAAACACATTCCTTAAATTGTAGCCATTTGTTGAGTGGTTTTTTTTTGGTGTCTAATCCGCATATATATCACCATTGCCCTTGATTTTTTTGACTGTATATCTCTTAAATGTCAACATATACACGTGTGATTTAGTTTACTAAGATTTTTCAATGCCGAGAACCTCGATCAGAGAGTAAAAAAGGCGTAAGGTTCACAATGGTGTAAAATTAAAATGGGATATACCGGGCTAGGATTCGAGTTACAGGAACTAGGGCCAAACCAACCACCCAAGAATGGAATCGTCGAGCGAAAACACTTGACAACCTCCTAGAAGCAGCTTTTCGTGCCACCAGACCTTTCTCCATCAATTACGAATCTGATGCTATCACTAAACACATTCCTTAAATTGTAGCCATTTGTTGAGTGTTTTTTTTTGGTGTCTAATCCGCATATATATCACCATTGCCCTTGATTTTTTTGACTGTATATCTCTTAAATGTCAACATATACACGTGTGATTTAGTTTACTAAGATTTTTCAATGCCGAGAACCTCGATCAGAGAGTAAAAAAGGCGTAAGGTTCACAATGGTGTAAAATTAAAATGGGATATACCGGGCTAGCATTCGAGTTACAGGAACATGGGCCAAACCAACCACCCAAGAATGGAATCGTCGAGCGAGAACACTTGACAACCTCCTAGAAGCACCTTTTCTTGCCACTAGACCTTTCTCCATCAATTAGGAATCTGATGCCGTCACTAAACACATTCCTTAAATTGAAGCCATTTGTTGAGTGTTTTTTTTAGTGTCTAATCTGCATATATATCACCATTGCCCTTGATTTTCTTCAGTGTATATCTCTTAAATATCAACATATACACGTGTGATTTAGTTTACGAAGATTTTTCAATGCCGAGAACCTCGATCAGAGAGTAAAAAAGGCGTAAGTTTCACAATGGTTTAAAATTAAAATGGGATATACCGGGCTAGGATTCGAGTTACAGGAACAAGGGCCAAACCGACCACCCAAGAATGGAATCGTCGAGCGAAAACACATGACAACCTCCTAGAAGCAGCTTTTCGTGCCACCAGACCTTTCTCAATCAATTACGAATCTGATGCCATCACTAAACACATTCCTTAAATTGTAGCCATTTGTTGAGTGTTTTTTTTTTTGTGTCTAATCCGCATATATATGATCATTGCCCTTGATTTTTTTGACTGTATATCTCTTAAATGTCAACATATACACGCGTGATTTAGTTTACGAAGATTTTTCAATGCCGAGAACCTCGATCAGAGAGTAAAAAAGGCTTAAGGTTCACAATGGGGTAAAATTAAAATGGGATATACCGGGCTAGCATTCGAGTTACAGGAACATGGGCCAAACCAACCACCCAAGAATGGAATCGTCGAGCGAGAACACTTGACAACCTCCTAGATGCACCTTTTCTTGCCACTAGACCTTTCTCCATCAATTAGGAATCTGATGCCGTCACTAAACACATTCCTTAAATTGAAGCCATTTGTTGGGTGTTTTTTTTTAGTGTCTAATCTGCATATATATCACCATTGCCCTTGATTTTCTTCACTGTATATCTCTTAAATGTCAACATATACACGTGTGATTTAGTTTACGAAGATTTTTCAATGCCGAGAACCTCGATCAGAGAGTAAAAAACGCGTAAGGTTCACAATGGTGTAAAATTAAAATGGGATATACCGGGCTAGGATTCGAGTTACAGGAACTAGGGCCAAACCAACCACCCAAGATTGGAATCATCGAGCGAAAACACTTGACAACCTCTTAGAAGCAGCTTTTCTTGCCACCAGGCCTTTCTCCATCAATTAGGAATATGATGTCGTCACTAAACACATTCCTTAAATTGAAGCCATTTGTTGAGTGTTTTTTTTAATGTCTAATCTGCATATATATCACCATTGCCCTTGATTTTCTTGACTGTGTATCTCTTAAATGTCAACATATACACGTGTGATTTAGTTTACGAAGATTTTTCAATGCCGAGAACCTCGATCAGAGAGTAAAAAAGGCGTAAGTTTCACAATGGTTTAAAATTAAAATGGGATATACCGGGCTAGGATTCGAGTTACAGGAACAAGGGCCAAACCAACCACCCAAGAATGGAATCGTCGAGCGAAAACACATGACAACCTCCAAGAAGCAGCTTTTCTTGCCACCAGACCTTTCCCCATCAATTAGGAATCTAATGCTGTCACTAAACACATTCCTTAAATTGTAGCCATTTGTTGAGGGTTTTTTTTGGTGTCTAATCCGCATATATATCACCATTGCCCTTGATTTTCTTGACTGTATATCTCTTAAATGTCAACATATACATGTGTAATTTAGTTTACGGAGATTTTACAATGCCGAGAACCTCGATCAGGGAGTAAAAAGGCGTAAGGTTCACAATTTTGTAAAATTAAAATGGGATATACCGGGCTAGGATTCGAGTTACAGGAATAAGGGCCAAACCAACCACCCAAGAATGGAATCATCAAGCGAAAACACTTGACAACCTCCTAGAAGCAGGTTTTCTTGCCACCAGACCTTTCTCCATCAATTAGGAATCTGATGCCGTCACTAAACACATTCCTTAAATTATTGCCATTTGTTGAGTGTTTTTTTTGGTGTCTAATCCGCATATATATCACCATTTCCCTAGATTTTCTTGACTGTATATCTCTTAAATGTCAACATATACACGTGTGATTTAGTTTACGAAGATTTTTCAATGCCGAGAACCTCGATCAGAGGGTAAAAAAGGCGTAAGGTTCACAATAGTGTAAAATTAAAATGGGATATACCGGGCTAGGATTCGAGTTACAGGAACAAGGGCCAAACCAACCACCCAATAATGGAATCGTCGAGCGAAAACACTTGACAACCTCTTAGAAGCAGCTTTTTTTGCCACTACACCTTTCTCCATCAATTAGGAATCTGATGCCATTACTAAACACATTCCTTACATTGAAGCCATTTATTGAGTGTTTTTTTTAGTGTCTAATCTGCATATATATCACCATTGCCCTTGATTTTCTTGACTGTATATCTCTTAAATGTCAACATATACACGTGTGATTTAGTTTACGAAGATTTTTCAATGCCGAGAACCTCGATTAGAGAGTAAAAAAGGTGTAAGGTTCACAATGGTTTAAAATTAAAATGGGATATATCGGGCTAGGATTCGAGTTACAGGAACAAGGGCCAAACCAACCACCCAAGAATGGAATCGTCGAGTGAAAACACTTGACAACCTCCAAGAATCAGCTTTTCTTGCCACCAGACATTTCTCCATCAATTAGGAATCTAATGTTGTCACTAAACACATTCCTTAAATTGTAGCCATATGTTGAGGGGTTTTTTTTTGTGTCTAATCCGCATATATAACACCATTGCCCTTGATTTTCTTGACTGTATATCTCTTAAATGCCAACATATACATGTGTAATTTAGTTTACGAAGATTTTTCAATGCCGGGAACCTCGATTAGAGAGTAAAAAAGGCGTAAGGTTCACAATGGTGTAAAATTAAAATGGGATATACCGGGCTAGGATTCGAGTTACAGGAACAAGGGCCAAACCAACCACCCAAGAATGGAATCGTCGAGCGAAAACACTTGACAACCTCCTAGAAGCAGTTTTTCTTGCAACCAGACATTTCTCCATCAATGAGGAATCTGATGCCGTCACTAAACACATTCCTTAAATTGTAGCCATTTGTTGAGTGGTTTTTTTTTGGTGTCTAATCCGCATATATATCACCATTGCACTTGATTTTTTTGACTGTATATCTCTTAAATGTCAACATATACACGTGTGATTTAGTTTACTAAGATTTTTCAATGCCGAGAACCTCGATCAGAGAGTAAAAAAGGCGTAAGGTTCACAATGGTGTAAAATTAAAATGGGATATACCGGGCTAGGATTCGAGTTACAGGAACTAGGGCCAAACCAACCACCCAAGAATGGAATCGTCGAGCGAAAACACTTGACAACCTCCTAGAGGCAGCTTTTCGTGCCACCAGACCTTTCTCCATCAATTAGGAATCTGATACCGTCACTAAACACATTCCTTAAATTGTAGCCATTTGTTGAGTGTTTTTTTTTTTTTGGGTGTCTAATCCGCATATATATCACCATTGCCCTAGATTTTTTTGACTGTATATCTCTTAAATGTCAACATATACACGTGTGATTTAGTTTACGAAGATTTTTCAATGCCGAGAACCTCGATCAGAGAGTAAAAAAGGCGTAAGGTTCACAATGGTGTAAAATTAAAATGGGATGTACCGGGCTAGGATACGAGTTACAGGAACAAGGGCCAAACCAACCACCCAAGAATGGAATCGTCGAGCGAGAACACTTGACAACCTCCAAGAAGTAGCTTTTCTTGCCACAAGACCTTTCTCCATCAATTAGGAATCTAATGCTGTCACTATACACATTCCTTAAATTGTAACCATTTGTTGAGGCTTTTTTTATGGTGTCAAATCCGCATATATATCACCATTGCCCTTGATTTTCTTGACTGTATATCTCTTAAATGTCAACATATACATGTGTAATTTAGTTTACGAAGATTTTTCAATGCCGAGAACCTCGATCAGAGAGTAAAAAAGGCGTAAGGTTCACAATGGTTTAAAATTAAAATGGGATATACCGGGCTAGTATTCGAGTTACATGAACATGGGCCAAACCAACCACCCAAGAAGGGAATCGTCGAGCGAAAACACTTGACAACCTACTAGAAGCACCTTTTCTTGCCACCAGACCTTTCTCCATCAATTAGGAATCTGATGCCATCACTAAACACATTCCTTAAATTGTAGCCATTTGTTGAGTGTTTTTTTTTTTTTTGGTGTCTAATCCGCATTTATCTCACCGTTGCCTTTGATTTTCTTGACTGTATATCTCTTAAATGTCAACATATACACGTGTGATTTAGTTTACGAAGATTTTTCAATGTCGAGAACCTCGATCAGAGAGTAAAAAAGGCGTAAGGTTCACAATGGTGTAAAATTAAAATGGGATATACCGGGCTAGCATTCGAGTTACAGGAACATAGGCCAAACCAACCACCCAAGAATGGAATCGTCGAGCGAGAACACTTGACAACCTCCTAGATGCACCTTTTCTTGCCACTAGACCTTTCTCCATCAATTAGGAATCTGATGCCGTCACTAAACACATTCCTTAAATTGAAGCCATTTGTTGGGTGTTTTTTTTTAGTGTCTAATCTGCATATATATCACCATTGCCCTTGATTTTCTTCACTGTATATCTCTTAAATGTCAACATATACACGTGTGATTTAGTTTACGAAGATTTTTCAATGCCGAGAACCTCGATCAGAGAGTAAAAAAGGCGTAAGTTTCACAATGGTGTAAAATTAAAATGGGATATACCGGGCTAGGATTCGAGTTACAGGAACTAGGGCCAAACCAACCACCCAAGATTGGAATCATCGAGCGAAAACACTTGACAACCTCTTAGAAGCAGCTTTTCTTGCCACCAGGCCTTTCTCCATCAATTAGGAATATGATGTCGTCACTAAACACATTCCTTAAATTGAAGCCATTTGTTGAGTGTTTTTTTTAATGTCTAATCTGCATATATATCACCATTGCCCTTGATTTTCTTGACTGTATATCTCTTAAATGTCAACATATACACGTGTGATTTAGTTTACGAAGATTTTTCAATGCCGAGAACCTCGATCAGAGAGTAAAAAAGGCGTAAGTTTCACAATGGTTTAAAATTAAAATGGGATATACCGGGCTAGGATTCGAGTTACAGGAACAAGGGCCAAACCAACCACCCAAGAATGGAATCGTCGAGCGAAAACACATGACAACCTCCAAGAAGCAGCTTTTCTTGCCACCAGACCTTTCCCCATCAATTAGGAATCTAATGCTGTCACTAAACACATTCCTTAAATTGTAGCCATTTGTTGAGGGTTTTTTTTGGTGTCTAATCCGCATATATATCACCATTGCCCTTGATTTTCTTGACTGTATATCTCTTAAATGTCAACATATACATGTGTAATTTAGTTTACGGAGATTTTACAATGCCGAGAACCTCGATCAGGGAGTAAAAAGGCGTAAGGTTCACAATTTTGTAAAATTAAAATGGGATATACCGAGCTAGGATTCGAGTTACAGGAATAAGGGCCAAACCAACCACCCAAGAATGGAATCATCAAGCGAAAACACTTGACAACCTCCTAGAAGCAGGTTTTCTTGCCACCAGACCTTTCTCCATCAATTAGGAATCTGATGCCGTCACTAAACACATTCCTTAAATTATTGCCATTTGTTGAGTGTTTTTTTTGGTGTCTAATCCGCATATATATCACCATTGCCCTAGATTTTCTTGACTGTATATCTCTTAAATGTCAACATATACACGTGTGATTTAGTTTACGAAGATTTTTCAATGCCGAGAACCTCGATCAGAGGGTAAAAAAGGCGTAAGGTTCACAATAGTGTAAAATTAAAATGGGATATACCGGGCTAGGATTCGAGTTACAGGAACAAGGGCCAAACCAACCACCCAATAATGGAATCGTCGAGCGAAAACACTTGACAACCTCTTAGAAGCAGCTTTTTTTGCCACTAGACCTTTCTCCATCAATTAGGAATCTGATGCCATTACTAAACACATTCCTTACATTGAAGCCATTTATTGAGTGTTTTTTTTAGTGTCTAATCTGCATATATATCACCATTGCCCTTGATTTTCTTGACTGTATATCTCTTAAATGTCAACATATACACGTGTGATTTAGTTTACGAAGATTTTTCAATGCCGAGAACCTCGATCAAAGAGTAAAAAAGGTGTAAGGTTCACAATGGTGTAAAATTAAAATGGGATGTACCGGGCTAGGATACGAGTTACAGGAACAAGGGCCAAACCAACCACCCAAGAATGAAATCGTCGAGCGAAAACACTTGACAACCTCCAAGAAGTAGGTTTTCTTGCCACAAGACCTTTCTCCATCAATTAGGAATCTAATGCTGTCACTATACACATTCCTTAAATTGTAACCATTTGTTGAGGGTTTTTTTAATGTGTCTAATCCGCATATATATCACCATTGCCCTTGATTTTCTTGACTGTATATCTCTTAAATGTCAACATATACATGTGTAATTTAGTTTACGAAGATTTTTCAATGCCGAGAACCTCGATCAGAGAGTAAAAAAGGCGTAAGGTTCAAAATGGTGTAAAATTAAAATGGGATATACCGGGCTAGTTTTCGAGTTACATGAAAATGGGCCAAACCAACCACCCAAGAAGGAAATCGTCGAGCGAAAACACTTGACAACCTACTAGAAGCACCTTTTCTTGCCACTAGACCTTTCTCCATCAATTAGGAATCGGATGCCGTTACTAAACACATTCCTTAAATTGTAGCCATTTGTTGAGTGTTTTTTTTTTTGGTGTCTAATCCGCATTTATCTCACCGTTGCCTTTGATTTTCTTGACTGTATATCTCTTAAATGTCAACATATACACGTGTGATTTAGTTTACGAAGATTTTTCAATGTCGAGAACCTCGATCAGGGAGTAAAAAAGGCGTAAGGTTCACAATGGTGTAAAATTAAAATGGGATATACCGGGCTAGGATTCGAGTTACAGGAACAAGGGCCAAACCAACCACCCAAGAATGGAATCGTCGAGCGAAAACACTTGACAACCTCCTAGAAGCAGCTTTTCTTGCCACCAGACCTTTCTCCATCAATTAGGAATCTGATACCGTCACTAAACACATTCCTTAAATTGTAGCCATTTGTTGAGTGTTTTTTTTTTTTTTGGTGTCTAATCCGCATATATCTCACCATTGCCCTTGATTTTCTTGACTGTATATCTCTTAAATGTCAACATATACAGGTGTAATTTAGTTTACGAAGATTTTTCAATGCCGAGAACCTCGATCAGAGAGTAAAAAAGGCGTAAGGTTCACAATGGTGTAAAATTAAAATGGGATATACCGGGCTAAGATTCGAGTTACAGGAACATGGGCCAAACCAACCACCCAAGAATGGAATCGTCGAGCGAAAACACTTGACAACCTACTAGAAGCACCTTTTCTTGCCACTTGACCTTTCTCCATCAAGTAGAAAACTGATGCCGTCACTAAACACATTCCTTAAATTGTAGCAATTCGTTGAGTGTTTTTTTTTTGGTGTCATATCCGCATATATATCACCATTGCCCTTGATTTTCTTGACTGTATATCTCTTAAATGTAAACATATACACGTGTGATTTAGTTTACGAAGATTTTTCAATGCCGAGAACCTCGATCTGACAGTAAAAAAGGCGTAAGGTTCACAATGGTGTAAAATTAGAATGGGATATACCGGGCCTGGATTCGAGTTACAGGAACAAGTGCCAAACCAACCACCCGACAATGGAATCGTCGAGCGAAAACACTTGACAACCTCCTAGAAGCAGCTTTTCGTGCCACCAGACCTTTCTCCATCAATTAGGAATCTGATGCCATCACTAAACACATTCCTTAAATTGTAGCCATTTGTTGGGTGTTTTTTTTTTTTTGTGTCTAATCCGCATATATATCACCATTGCCCTTGATTTTCTTGACTGTATATCTCTTAAATGTCAACATATACACGTGTGATTTAGTTTACGAAGATTTTTAAATGTCGAGAACCTCGATCAGAGAGTAAAAATGGCGTAAGGTTCACAATGGTGTAAAATTAAAATGGGATATACCGGGCTAGGATTCGAGTTACAAGAACAAGGGCCAAACCAACCACCCAAGAATGGTATCGTCGAGCGAAAACACTTGACAACCTCCAAGAAGCATCTTTTCTTGCCACCAGACCTTTCCCCATCAATTAGGAATCTGATGCCGTCAGTAAACACATTCCTTAAATTGTAGCCATTTGTTAAGTGTTTTTTTTTGGTGTCTAATCCGCATATATATCACCATTTCCCTTGATTTTCTTGACTGTATATCTCTTAAATGTCAACATATACACATGTGATTTAGTTTACGAACATTTTTCAAGGCTGAAAACCTCGATCAGAGTGTAAAAAAGGCGTAAGGTTCATAATGGTGTAAAATTAAAATGGGGATATACCAGGCTAGGATTCGAGTTACAGGAACAAGGGCCAAACCAACCACCCAAGAATGGAATCTTCGATCGAAAACACTTGACAACCTCCTAGAAGCAGCTTTTCTTGCCACCAGACCTTTCTCCATCAATTAGGAATCTGATGCCGTCACTAAACACATTTCTTAAATTGTAGCCATTTGTTGAGTGTTTTTTTTTTGTGTCTAATCCGCATATATATCACCATTGCCCTTTATTTTCTTGACTGTATATCTCTTAAATGTCAACATATACACGTGCGATTTAGTTTACGAGGATTTTTCAATGACGAGAACCTCGATCAGAGAGTAAAAAAGGGGTAAGGTTCAAAATGGTGTAAAATTAAAATGGGATATACCGGGCTAGGATTCGAGTTACAGGAACAAGGGCCAAACCAACCATCCAAGAATGGAATTGTTGAGCGTAAACACTTGACAACCTCCTAGAAGCAGCTTTTCTTGCCACCAGACCTTTCTCCATAAATTAGGAATCTGATGCCGTCACTAAACACATTCCTTAAATTGTAGGCATTTGTTGAGTGTTTTTTTTGTCTCAAATCCGCATATATATCACCATTGCCCTTGATTTTCTTGACTGTATATCTCTTAAATGTCAACATATACACGTGTGATTTAGTTTATGAAGATTTTTCAAAGCCGAGAACCTCGATCAGACAGTAAAAAAGGCGTAAGGTTCACAATGGTGTAAAATTAGAATGGGTTATACCGGGCCTGGATTCGAGTTACAGGAACAAGTGCCAAACCAACCACCCGAGAATGGAATCGTCGAGCGAAAACACTTGACAACCTCCTAGAAGCAGCTTTTCTTGCCACCCGACCTTTCTCCATCAATTAGGAATCTGATGCCGTCACTAAACACATTCCTTAAATTGTAGCCATTTGTTGGGTGTTTTTTTTTTTGTGTCTAATCCGCATATATATCACCATTTCCCTTGATTTTCTTGACTGTATATCTCTTAAATGTCAACATATACACGTGTGATTTAGTTTACGAAGATTTTTAAATGTCGAGAACCTCGATCAGAGAGTAAAAATGGCGTAAGGTTCACAATGGTGTAAAATTAAAATGGGATATACCGGGCTAGGATTCGAGTTACAAGAACAAGGGCCAAACCAACCACCCAAGAATGGAATCGTCGAGCGAAAACACTTGACAACCTCCAAGAAGCAGCTTTTCTTTCCACCAGACCTTTCTCCATCAATTAGGAATCTGATGCCGTCACGAAACACATTCCATAAATTGTAGCCATTTGTTAAGTGTTTTTTTTGTGTCTAATCTGCATATATATCACCATTGCCCTTGATTTTCTTGACTGTATATCTCTTAAATGTCAACATATACACATGTGATTTAGTTTACGAACATTTTTCAAGGCTGAAAACCTCGATCAGAGTGTAAAAAAGGCGTAAGGTTCATAATGGTGTAAAATTAAAATGGGGATATACCAGGCTAGGATTCGAGTTACAGGAACAAGGGCCAAACCAACCACCCAAGAATGGAATCTTCGATCGAAAACACTTGACAACCTCCTAGAAGCAGCTTTTCTTGCCACCAGACCTTTCTCCATCAATTAGGAATCTGATGCCGTCACTAAACACATTTCTTAAATTGTAGCCATTTGTTGAGTGTTTTTTTTTTTGTGTCTAATCCGCATATATATCACCATTGCCCTTGATTTTCTTGACTGTATATCTCTTAAATGTCAACATATACACGTGTGATTTAGTTTACGAAGATTTTTAAATGCCGAGAACGTCGATCAAAGAGTAAAAAATGCGTAAGGTTCATAATGGTGTAAAATTAAAATGGGATATACCAGGCTAGGATTCGAGTTACAGGAACAAGGGCCAAACCAACCACCCAAGAATGGAATCTTCGAGCGAAAACACTTGACAACCTCTTAGAAGCAGCTTTTCTTGCCACCAGACCTTTCTCCATCAATTAGGAATCTGATGCCGTCACTAAACACATTTCTAAAATTGTAGCCATTTGTTGAGTGTTTTTTTTTGTGTCTAATCCGGATATATATCACCATTGCCCTTTATTTTCTTGACTGTATATCTCTTAAATGTCAACATATACACGTGCGATTTAGTTTGCGAGGATTTTTCAATGCCGAGAACCTCGATCAGAGAGTAAAAAAGGGGTAAGGTTCAAAATGGTGTAAAATTAAAATGGGATATACCGGGCTAGGATTCGAGTTACAGGAACAAGGGCCAAACCAACCATCCAAGAATGCAATCGTCGAGCGAAAACACTTGACAACCTCCTATAAGCAGCTTTTCTTGCCCCCAGACCTTTCTCCATAAATTAGGAATCTGATGCCGTCACTAAACACATTCCTTAAATTGTAGCCATTTGTTGAGTGTTTTTTTTGTCTCTAATCCACATATATATCACCATTTCCCTTGATTTTCTTGTCTGCATATCTCTTAAATGTCAACATATACACATGTGATTTAGTTTACGAAGATTTTTCAATGCCGAGAAACTCGATTTTAGAGTAAAAAAGGCGTAAGGTTCACAATGGTGTAAAATTAAAATGGGTTATACCAGGCTAGGATTCGAGTTACAATAACAAGGGCCAAACAAACCACCAAATAAGGGAATCGTCGAGCGAAAACACTTGACAACCTCCTAGAAGCAGCGTTTCTTGCCACCAGGCCTTTCTCCATCAAATAGGAATCTGATGCCGTCACTAAACATATTCCTTAAATTGTAGCCATTTGTTGAGTGTTTTTTTGGTGTCCAATCCGCATATATATCACCATTGCCCTTGATTTTCTTGACTTTATATCTCTTAAATGTCAACATATACACGTGTGATTTAGTTTACGAAGATTTTTCAATGCCGAGAACGTCGATCAGAGAGTAAAAAAGGCGTAAGGTTCATAATGGTGTAAAATTAAAATGGGATATACCGGGCTAGGATTTGAGTTACAGGAACAAGGGCCAAACCAACCACCCAAGAATGGAATCGTCGAGCGAAAACACTTAACAAGCTCTTAGAAGCAGCTTTTCTTGCCACCAGACCTTTCTCCATCATTTAGGAATCTGACGCCGTCACTAAACACATTCCTTAAATTGTAGCCATTTGTTGAGTGTTTTTTTTTTTGTCTAATCTGCATATATATCACCATTGCCCTTGATTTTCTTGACTGTATATCTCTTAAATGTAAACATACACACGTGTGATTTAGTTTACGAAGATTTTTCAATGCCGAGAACCTCGATCAGAGAGTGAAAAAGGCGTAAGGTTCACAATGGTGTAAAATTAAAATGGGATATACCGGGTTAGGATTCGAGTTACAGGAACAAGGGCCAAACCAACCACCCAAGAATGGAATCGTCAAGCGAAAACACTTGACAACCTCCTAGAAGCAGCTTTTCTTGCCACCAGACCTTTCTACATCAATTAGGAATCTGATGCCGTCACTAAACACATTCCTTAAATTGTAGCCATTTGTTGAGTGTTTTTTTTGTGTCTAATCTGCATATATATCACCATTGCCCTTGATTTTCTTGACTGTATATCTCTTAAATGTCAACATATACACTTGTGATTTAGTTTACGAAGATTTTTCAATGCCGAGAACCTCGATTAGATAGTAAAAAAGGCGTAAGGTTCACAATGGTGGAAAATTAAAATGGGTTATACCAGGTTAGGATTCGAGTTACAAGAACAAGGGCCAAACAAACCACCAAAGAATGGAATCGTCGAGCGAAAACACTTGACAACCTCCTAGAAGCAGCTTTTCTTGCCACCAGACCTTTCTCCATCAATTAGGAATCTGATGCCGTCACTAAACACATTCCTTAAATTGTAGCCATTTGTTGAGTGTTTTTTTGGTGTCTAATACGCATATATATCACCATTGCCCTTGATTTTCTTGACTGTATATCTCTTAAATGTCAACATATACACGTGTGATTTAGTTTACGAAGATTTTTCAATGCCGAGAACGTCGATCAAAGAGTAAAAAATGCGTAAGGTTCATAATGGTGTAAAATTAAAATGGGATATACCAGGCTAGGATTCGAGTTACAGGAACAAGGGCCAAACCAACCACCCAAGAATGGAATCTTCGAGCGAAAACACTTGACAACCTCTTAGAAGCAGCTTTTCTTGCCACCAGACCTTTCTCCATCAATTAGGAATCTGATGCCGTCACTAAACACATTTCTAAAATTGTAGCCATTTGTTGAGTGTTTTTTTTTTGTCTAATCCGGATATATATCACCATTGCCCTTTATTTTCTTGACTGTATATCTCTTAAATGTCAACATATACACGTGCGATTTAGTTTGCGAGGATTTTTCAATGCCGAGAACCTCGATCAGAGAGTAAAAAAGGGGTAAGGTTCAAAATGGTGTAAAATTAAAATGGGATATACCGGGCTAGGATTCGAGTTACAGGAACAAGGGCCAAACCAACCATCCAAGAATGCAATCGTCGAGCCAAAACACTTGACAACCTCCTATAAGCAGCTTTTCTTGCCCCCAGACCTTTCTCCATAAATTAGGAATCTGATGCCGTCACTAAACACATTCCTTAAATTGTAGCCATTTGTTGAGTGTTTTTTTTGTCTCTAATCCACATATATATCACCATTTCCCTTGATTTTCTTGTCTGCATATCTCTTAAATGTCAACATATACACATGTGATTTAGTTTACGAAGATTTTTCAATGCCGAGAAACTCGATTTTAGAGTAAAAAAGGCGTAAGGTTCACAATGGTGTAAAATTAAAATGGGTTATACCAGGCTAGGATTCGAGTTACAATAACAAGGGCCAAACAAACCACCAAATAAGGGAATCGTCGAGCGAAAACACTTGACAACCTCCTAGAAGCAGCGTTTCTTGCCACCAGGCCTTTCTCCATCAAATAGGAATCTGATGCCGTCACTAAACATATTCCTTAAATTGTAGCCATTTGTTGAGTGTTTTTTTGGTGTCCAATCCGCATATATATCACCATTGCCCTTGATTTTCTTGACTTTATATCTCTTAAATGTCAACATATACACGTGTGATTTAGTTTACGAAGATTTTTCAATGCCGAGAACGTCGATCAGAGAGTAAAAAAGGCGTAAGGTTCATAATGGTGTAAAATTAAAATGGGATATACCGGGCTAGGATTTGAGTTACAGGAACAAGGGCCAAACCAACCACCCAAGAATGGAATCGTCGAGCGAAAACACTTAACAAGCTCTTAGAAGCAGCTTTTCTTGCCACCAGACCTTTCTCCATCATTTAGGAATCTGATGCCGTCACTAAACACATTCCTTAAATTGTAGCCATTTGTTGAGTGTTTTTTTTTTGTCTAATCTGCATATATATCACCATTGCCCTTGATTTTCTTGACTGTATATCTCTTAAATGTAAACATACACACGTGTGATTTAGTTTACGAAGATTTTTCAATGCCGAGAACCTCGATCAGAGAGTGAAAAAGGCGTAAGGTTCACAATGGTGTAAAATTAAAATGGGATATACCGGGTTAGGATTCGAGTTACAGGAACAAGGGCCAAACCAACCACCCAAGAATGGAATCGTCAAGCGAAAACACTTGACAACCTCCTAGAAGCAGCTTTTCTTGCCACCAGACCTTTCTACATCAATTAGGAATCTGATGCCGTCACTAAACACATTCCTTAAATTGTAGCCATTTGTTGAGTGTTTTTTTTGTGTCTAATCTGCATATATATCACCATTGCCCTTGATTTTCTTGACTGTATATCTCTTAAATGTCAACATATACACTTGTGATTTAGTTTACGAAGATTTTTCAATGCCGAGAACCTCGATTAGATAGTAAAAAAGGCGTAAGGTTCACAATGGTGAAAAATTAAAATGGGTTATACCAGGTTAGGATTCGAGTTACAAGAACAAGGGCCAAACAAACCACCAAAGAATGGAATCGTCGAGCGAAAACACTTGACAACCTCCTAGAAGCAGCTTTTCTTGCCACCAGACCTTTCTCCATCAATTAGGAATCTGATGCCGTCACTAAACACATTCCTTAAATTGTAGCCATTTGTTGAGTGTTTTTTTGGTGTCTAATACGCATATATATCACCATTGCCCTTGATTTTCTTGACTGTATATCTCTTAAATGTCAACATATACACGTGTGATTTAGTTTACGAAGATTTTTCAATGCCGAGAACGTCGATCAAAGAGTAAAAAATGCGTAAGGTTCATAATGGTGTAAAATTAAAATGGGATATACCAGGCTAGGATTCGAGTTACAGGAACAAGGGCCAAACCAACCACCCAAGAATGGAATCTTCGAGCGAAAACACTTGACAACCTCTTAGAAGCAGCTTTTCTTGCCACCAGACCTTTCTCCATCAATTAGGAATCTGATGCCGTCACTAAACACATTTCTAAAATTGTAGCCATTTGTTGAGTGTTTTTTTTTGTGTCTAATCCGGATATATATCACCATTGCCCTTTCTTTTCTTGACTGTATATCTCTTAAATGTCAACATATACACGTGCGATTTAGTTTGCGAGGATTTTTCAATGCCGAGAACCTCGATCAGAGAGTAAAAAAGGGGTAAGGTTCAAAATGGTGTAAAATTAAAATGGGATATACCGGGCTAGGATTCGAGTTACAGGAACAAGGGCCAAACCAACCATCCAAGAATGCAATCGTCGAGCGAAAACACTTGACAACCTCCTATAAGCAGCTTTTCTTGCCCCCAGACCTTTCTCCATAAATTAGGAATCTGATGCCGTCACTAAACACATTCCTTAAATTGTAGCCATTTGTTGAGTGTTTTTTTTGTCTCTAATCCACATATATATCACCATTTCCCTTGATTTTCTTGTCTGCATATCTCTTAAATGTCAACATATACACATGTGATTTAGTTTACGAAGATTTTTCAATGCCGAGAAACTCGATTTTAGAGTAAAAAAGGCGTAAGGTTCACAATGGTGTAAAATTAAAATGGGTTATACCAGGCTAGGATTCGAGTTACAATAACAAGGGCCAAACAAACCACCAAATAAGGGAATCGTCGAGCGAAAACACTTGACAACCTCCTAGAAGCAGCGTTTCTTGCCACCAGGCCTTTCTCCATCAAATAGGAATCTGATGCCGTCACTAAACATATTCCTTAAATTGTAGCCATTTGTTGAGTGTTTTTTTGGTGTCCAATCCGCATATATATCACCATTGCCCTTGATTTTCTTGACTTTATATCTCTTAAATGTCAACATATACACGTGTGATTTAGTTTACGAAGATTTTTCAATGCCGAGAACGTCGATAAGAGAGTAAAAAAGGCGTAAGGTTCATAATGGTGTAAAATTAAAATGGGATATACCGGGCTAGGATTTGAGTTACAGGAACAAGGGCCAAACCAACCACCCAAGAATGGAATCGTCGAGCGAAAACACTTAATAAGCTCCTAGAAGCAGCTTTTCTTGCCACCAGACCTTTCTCCATCATTTAGGAATCTGATGCCGTCACTAAACACATTCCTTAAATTGTAGCCATTTGTTGAGTGTTTTTTTTTGTCTAATCTGCATATATATCACCATTGCCCTTGATTTTCTTGACTGTATATCTCTTAAATGTAAACATACACACGTGTGATTTAGTTTACGAAGATTTTTCAATGCCGAGAACCTCGATCAGAGAGTGAAAAAGGCGTAAGGTTCACAATGGTGTAAAATTAAAATGGGATATACCGGGATAGGATTCGAGTTACAGGAACAAGGGCCAAACCAACCACCCAAGAATGGAATCGTCGATCGAAAACACTTGACAACCTCCTAGAAGCAGCTTTTCTTGCCACCCGACCTTTCTCCATCAATTAGGAATCTGATGCCGTCACCAAACACATTCCTTAAATTGTAGCCATTTGTTGAGTGTTTTTTGTTTGTCTCTAATCCGCATATATATCACCATTGCCCTTGATTTTCTTGACTGTATATATCTCTTAAATGTCAACATATACAGGTGTGATTTAGTTTACGAAGATTTTTCAATGCCGAGAACCTCGATCAGACAGAAAAAAAGGCGTAAAGTTCACAATGGTGTAAAATTAAAATGGGATATACCGGGCCTGGATTCGAGTTACAGGAACAAGGGCCAAACCAACCACCCAAGAATGGAATCGTCGAGCGAAAACACTTGACAACCTCCTAGAAGCAACTTTTCTTGCCACCAGACCTTTCTCCATCAATTAGGAATCTGATTCCGTCACTAAACACATTCCTTAAATTGTAGCCATTTGTTGAGTGTTTTTTATTGTGTCTAATCCGCATATATATCACCATTGCCCTTAATTTTCTTGACTGTATATCTTTCAAATGTCAACATATACACATGTGATTTAGTTTACGAAGATTTTTCAATGTCGAGAACCTCGATCAGAGAGTAAAAAAGGCGTAAGGTTCATAATGGTGTAAAATTAAAATGGGATGTACCAGGCTAGGATTCTAGTTACAGGAACAAGGGCCAAACCAACCACCCAAGAATGGAATCTTCGAGCGAAAACACTTGACAACCTCCTAGAAGCAGCTTTTCTTGCCACCAGACCTTTCTCCATCAATTAGGAATCTGATTTCATCACTAAACACGTTCCTTAAATTGTAGCCATTTGTTGAGTGTTTTTTTTTTTTTTTGTGTGTCTAATCCGCATATATATCACCATTGCCCTTGATTTTCTTGACTGTATATCTCTTAAATGTCAACATATACACATGTGATTTAGTTTACGAAGATTTTTCAATGCCGAGAACCTCGATCAGAGAGTAATAATGGCGTAAGGTTCATAATAGTGTAAAATTAAAATGGGATATACCAGGCTAGGATTCGAGTTACAGGAACAAGGGCCAAACCAACCACCCAAGAATGGAATCGTCGAGCGAAAACACTTGATAACCTCCTAGAAGCAGCTTTTCTTGCCACCAGACCTTTCTCCATCAATTAGGAATCTGATGTCGTCACTAAACACATTTCTTAAATTGTAGCCATTTGTTGAGTGTTTTTTTTGTGTCTAATCCGCCTATATATCACCATTGCCCTTGATTTTCTTGACTGTATATCTCTTAAATGTCAACATATACACGTTTGATTTAGTTTACGAAGATTTTTCAATGCCGAGAACGTCGATCAGAGAGTAAAAAAGGCGTAAGGTTCATAATGGTGTAAAATTAAAATGGGATATACCGGGCTAGGATTTGAGTTACAGGAACAAGGGCCAAACCAACCATCCAAGAATGGAATCATCGAGCGAAAACACTTGACAACCTCCTAGCAGCAGCTTTTCTTGCCTCCAGACCTTTCTCCATCAATTAGGAATCTGATGCCGTCACTAAACACATTGCTTAAATTGTAGCCATTTGTTGAGTGTTTTTTTTTTGTCTAATCTGCATATATATCACCATTGCCCTTGATTTTCTTGACTGTATATCTCTTAAATGTAAACATATACAAGTGTGATTTAGTTTACGAAGATTTTTCAATGCCGAGAACCTCGATCAGAGAGTAAAAAAGGCGTAAGGTTCACAATGGTGTAAAATTAAAATGGGATATACCGAGCTAGGATTCGAGTTACAGGAACAAGGGCCAAACCAACCACCCAAGAATGGAATCGTCAAGCGAAAACACTTGACAACCTCCTAGAAGCAGCTTTTCTTGCCACCAGCCCTTTCCCCATCAATTAGGAATCTGATGCCGTCACTAAACATATTTCTTAAATTGTTGCCATTTGTTGAGTGTTTTTTTTTTTTTTTGTGTCTAATCCGCATATATATCACCATTGCCCTTGATTTTCTTGACTGTATATCTCTTAAATGTCAACATATACACGTGTGATTAAGTTTACAAAGATTTTTCAATGCCGAGAACCTCGATCAGAGAGTAAAAAAGGCGTAAGGTTCACAATGGAGTAAAATTAAAATGGGATATACCGGGCTAGGATTCGAGTTACAGGAACAAGGGCCAAACCAACCACCCAAGAATGGAATCGTCGAGCGAAAACACTTGACAACCTCCTAGAAGCAGCTTTTCTTGCCACCAGACCTTTCTCCATCAATTAGGAATCTGATTCCGTCACTAAACACATTCCTTAAAATGTAGCCATTTGTTGAGTGTTTTTTATTGTGTCTAATCCGCATATATATCACCATTGCCCTTAATTTTCTTGACTGTATATCTTTCAAATGTCAACATATACACATGTGATTTAGTTTACGAAGATTTTTCAATGTCGAGAACCTCGATCAGAGAGTAAAAAAGGCGTAAGGTTCATAATGGTGTAAAATTAAAATGGGATATACCAGGCTAGGATTCGAGTTACAGGAACAAGGGCCAAACCAACCACCCAAGAATGGAATCTTCGAGCGAAAACACTTGACAACCTCCTAGAAGCAGCTTTTCTTGCCACCAGACCTTTCTCCATCAGTTAGGAATCTGATGTCGTCACTAAACACATTTCTTAAATTGTAGCCATTTGTTGAGTGTTTTTTTTTTTTGGTGTCTAATCCACATATATATCACCATTGCCCTTGATTTTTTTGACTGTATATCTCTTAAATGTCAACATATACACGTGCGATTTAGTTTACGAGGATTTTTCAATGCCGAGATCCTTGATCAGAGAGTAAAAAAGGGGTAAGGTTCAAAATGGTGTAAAAGTAAAATGGGATATACCGGGCATGGATTCGAGTTACAGGAACAAGGGCCAAACGAACCACCCAAGAATGGAATCGTCGAGCGAAAACACTTGACAACCTCCTTGAAGCAGCTTTTCTTGCCACCAGACCTTTCTCAATAAATTAGGAATCTGATGCCGTCAATAAACACATTCCTTAAATTGTAGCCATTTGTTGAGTGTTTTTTTTTGTCTCTAATCCGCATATATATCACCATTGCCCTTGATTTTCTTGACTGTATTTATCTTCAATGTCAACATATACACGTGTGATTTAGTTTACGAAGATTTTTCAATGTCGAGAACCTCGATCAGAGAGTAAAAATGGCGTAAGGTTCACAATGGTGTAAAGTTAAAATGGGATATACCGGGCTAGGATTCGAGTTACAGGAACAAGGGCCAAACCAACCACCCAAGAATGGAATCGTCGAGCGAAAACACTTGACAACCTCCTAGAAGCAGCTTTTCTTGCCACCAGACCTTTCTCCATCAATTAGGAATCTGATGCCGTCACTAAACACATTCCTTAAATTGTAGCCATTTGTTAAGCGTTTTTTTGTGTCTAATCCGCATATATATCACCATTGCCCTTGATTTTCTTGACTGTATATCTCTTAAATGTCAACATATACATTTGTGATTTAGTTTACGAAGATTTTTCAATGCCGAGAACCTCGATTAGAGAGTAAAAAAGGCATAAAGTTCACAATGGTGTAAAATTAAAATGGGTTATACCGGGCTAGGATTCGAGTTACAGGAACAAGGGCCAAACCAGCCAACCAAGAATGGAATCGTCGAGCGAAAACACTTGACAAACTCCTAGAAGCAGCTGTCACACCCCCAAAATGCACATGCGGAGTATCACCGCTTGGAGGCGTGACTGACCAGGATCAAGCCACCAATCATATTGAACAAGCATATAAGTAACATAAAATCCAACACAATATAATTGGTGTCCAAATCAAAGCATAGTTTAAGTTGTAAGCGGAAGCATAATGTCTAAAACCAAAGCGTAATTAGATAATGTTTAAGTTCATCATGAACACTCAATGTCCATGCTCCACAACGACTCTTCCCCATGCAAGCTCCTGCTAAACCTATTGACCTGCAAAGCATGTAGTAACGAGTCAACAACAATGTTGAGCGAGTTCACAGTTGGGTGTTCGTTTTAAGTTGTTCCAAAAACAGTTTCCTTTAGCTGGAATCCTGCCGTGGGGGTTACCCCATAGTTGAAAACGTGTTTTGTTTATTCCCGTTTACTCTGGCAATCCAGCCGTGGGGGCTTCCCCATGTTCAATTATCTGGCTCTATGGCCGTGGGGGCTACCCCATGTATATACTACTAGACTCGTTACCATATCGACTGCTGACTGTAGTCATGTTTATGTGCCCTGAACTGTCAATGTCTATCATATCGACTCGTTACCATATCGACTCGCTACCCCATTAGTTCACGCCCGTCCTCTGCGGCACGGTGTGAGGCTTGTCAAACCTAAATAGCGCTATCTAACTAATGACCCGCTCGCCATTGGCCCGGCGATTAAGTCGATATAAAAAGGAGGGACTTCGTGATAGAGTTTTGGTCTTGTGAAATTTAAACTGTCCAAGAAGGACGAGGAATTATATTCCTAAACCCGTACTGTCCTACCCAAGAAAGGATGAGGAATCTATCTTCCTTAACCCATTCCCGACCCCTAGGAATCCCATGCTTTGTAGAAAGTGTGAACTCACCTTAGGTTAGCTCGGCAGATAAACAAAAAGTAAATCGAGCTGCTAGAGGTCAACCACGTCCTAACATGGTTACCATACGAGTCAGGTCTAGGTTCAAATAGTGCACGTAGGTTTTCACAGAGATAGCAAGTCACGAACACGTACTAATCATGGCGTCACATAAACAGTCAAAGTGCATAACATATTCATACTTGTACGATTTTAAAGATTGGGCTCGCACAAGTTCAACAACCTTGTGCGATCCGCCCATTGAAGCCCAATAAACTGACGGCCCAACCTGTTGTGCGTCCAGCACATCTTGTGCGACCCATAACAGGTTGTGCGATCCAAAACATACCCGGCCCAGTTTACACAGCCCAAACAATAACATACATATACACGGCCCAAACTAATAAACAGTTAATCTATGTTGTGCAATCCAGTTGATCTTGTGCGACTGAATAAGACTTGTTCGACTGGACTTGGGCTTTGAGGCCCAACAGTAATGCAGTTCGTGTGAGGCCCAAGCCTTGTGCGATCGGCACTATCTTGTGCGATCGGCACTATCTTGTGCGATCGGCACTATCTTGTGCGATCCACAAGTCTTGTGCGATCATGCATACTAAAACAGTACTATGTGCTTTATGTGTTTGTACCCTGTCTTGTGCGATGCACCTTGTGCGATCAGATCAGGTCTTGTGTGACCTGATCTTGTGCAATCCAAGAGCTTGTGCGTTCAGCTCTTGTGCGACTAGGGGTCTTGTGTGATTTGTTTGATTATTCCTAAAATCTTGCAATCGGTTATAATTATCTAATCAATTCGTTTGACCAACTAACAGATTCCATATTTGCAATTTATCAATCAACACAATCAACAGTTTCCATCCAAACCATATATCGATCAAACAAGGTTGTTACCACTAATTCACATAAACCCTAATTAATCATAATCATGAACAACAACTTATCAAATCACACTATCTGATCCGATTACATAATCATACAACCGATTACATACATTCGATCCTAAATCATCATGCAAACAATCCAAAAACAAGACATGATATCCGATTAACATCTACTCAGTTTAGATCAATAATATGCAAATCCGATTAATATGAACATTATCAAGTACACACATGTGAGTCGGTTTCATGAACATTAAGATTTAACAGTTTACATCATCATCAATCATATATCATTCCTATATCATCATGTAAAGCATGTATAGCACAACATCATACAATCATGAAAGTAATAGTTAAAACACTAACCGGTTGGTGAAAGAACAAGGATTGATCCGAGTAGAAAGCTTAGAGAGAGATAAAGGTGTTGCCGTCGGGTTTGAGAGGAGAGATTTAGGGTTTTGATGTGTAAAGTGTTTTGCAAGTTATGAGGAACAAAACTCCCTAAGGGATAGATGTATGTGTATAAGAGGAGTGGGCCGAACCCAACCTTGGGCTGCCCTAGGTTCGGATGCAAGAAGTGTGGCCCGAATGGGCTTGTGCGACTGGGTTATTGTTGGGCAATCGGTTCGTTTTGTATATATACGATCGTTACACATAAACACATAACATAACATTCAATTAATACCTCATATAACGTAGTCACATATTGTTCAAACAAGTAACATCGAAGTACAAAGAAGGTTCTAAAATACGAGTTGTCACATTATCCCCAAGTTGAAAGAAATTTCGTCCCGAAATTTGGTATGTACTTACTGAGGAAGCTAGTTAAGTTGCATGGTTTTCCCGATTTTCCTGGGGTGTCACATCCTCCCCCCGTTGATCTGGAATTTCATCCTGAAATTCCGTTGTAGCTTCGGCCTCAGTAGTGGTTGAACTGTTTGCAAACAATTGGGGATACTTTTGTTTCATCTGATCTTCGCGTTCCCAGGTGAACTCTGGGCCACGACGGGAGTTCCAACAAACTCGAACAAGAGGTATTCTAGTGCGCTTGAGGACCTTAACATCCCGGTCCGTGATTTCAACTGGTTCCTCGACGAATCGTAACTGCTCGTCGATAGTGAGCTCCTTCAAAGGAACTATGAGGGTCTCATCTGACAGACACTTCTTCAGATTCGACACGTGAAAAACGTTGTGAACTGCACTGAGTTCTGCGGGTAGGTTTAGTTTGTAGGCCACCTTGCCTATTTTCTCTATGATTTCGAAAGGTCCAACGTATCGTGAATTCAGCTTGCCTCGTTTACCGAAACGAACAACACCCTTCCAGGGTGAAACTTTGAGTAGCACTCGATCCCCGACCTGGAGCTCGAGTGGTTTCCTGCCCTTATCGGCGTAGCTTTTCTGACAGTCGTGAGCTGCCACCATTCGTTGTCGTATTTGAGCAATTCGTTCTGTTGTGTCTGCCACAAGTTCTGGGCCAGTGATCTGACTATCCCCCACCTAAGCCCAACAAAGAGGTGATCGGCATTTACACCCGTACAATGCCTCAAATGGAGCGGCCTGAATGCTGGTGTGGTAACTGTTATTATACGAGAATTCCACTAGTGGCAGATGTTTTTCCCAACCATTGCCAAAATTAATCACACATGCCCTAAGCATGACTTCAAGGGTCTGGATGGTGTGTTCAGACTGCCCATCCGTTTGCGGGTGATAAGCTGTGCTCATATCTAAACGTGAGTCAAAGGACTTGTGCATTGCTTGCCACAGTTCTGAAGTAAATCGTGCATCACGATCAGAGATAATAGAGGTGGGCACCCCGTGCCTCGAGACAACTTCCTTAAGATATACGTCTGCTAGAGTGGAGAACTTATCCGTTTCTTTGATAGCCAAGAAGTGTGCAGACTTTGTGAGTCGATCCACGATCACCTATATAGTATCATTTCCGCATTGAGATCTAGGCAGGCCAGTAACAAAATCCATGGAAATTTGCTCCCAATTCCATTGTGGTATCTCTGGTTGTTGGAGTAGGCCTGAGGGTTTCTGGTATTCAGTCTTGACTCTCGCACAAGTCAAGCACTTGCTAACGTAAGTTGCTATGTGAGCTTTCATGCTAGGCCACCAATACGTAGTTTTCAAGTCGTGGTACATCTTATCTGAACCAGGATGTACTGAGTAGCGAGACTTGTGTGCTTCATCCATCACAAGCTCTCGTAGGCTGCCATAGAGTGGGACCCAAATGTGTCATGTTACGTAGTAGGCGCCGTCTTCCTTTTGTTCTAACCGTTGCCTTGAGCCATGTAGGGCTTCAGCCCTGATGTTTTCTGGTTTCAATGCTTCTACCTGAGCATCTCGTATCTGAGAACGAAGACTAGATTGAATGGTGAGTTGTAACACTCGCACGCGTTTGGGTGTAGTATCTTTTCGACTGAGGGCGTCAGCCACAACATTGGCTTTGCCTGGATGGTACTTGATCGCGCATTCGTAGTCATTCAATAACTCGACCCATCGACGTTGACGCATGTTTAACTCCTTCTATTTGAAGATATGCTCGAGACTCCTGTGATCGGTGTAGATGGTGCACTTGGTACCGTACAGGTAATGTCTCCATAACTTGAGAGCAAAAACCACTGCCCCCAATTCCAAGTCATGTGTTGTGTAGTTCCTTTCGTGAATCTTAAGTTATCGTGACGCATAAGCAATAACCTTGTCACGTTGCATCAGCACACATCTAAGTCCTTGAATGGATGCATCGCAATAAACCACAAAGTCGTCTGTGCCTTCAGGCAATGAGAGGATAGGGGCGCTACAAAGTCTATCCTTTAAGTGTTGAAACACAGTTTCTTGTGCCTCACCCCAACGATAGGTGACACCTTTCTGAGTTAGTGAGGTGAGTGGTTGCGCAATCTTGGAGAAATCCTTGATAAACCTTCTGTAGTAACCTGCCAAGCCCAAGAATTGGCGGATTTCTGTTGGTGTACTAGGTGCTGGCCAGTTCCTGATCGAATCTACCTTGGATGGATCAACATGAATCCCATCCTTGTTTACCACGTGGCCTAGGAAATGGACTTCACGAAGCCAGATGTCGCATTTCGAGAACTTAGCATAAAGCTGCTCTGTTCGAAGGAGTTCCAAAATAAGTCGTAGATGCTGCTCGTGTTCCTCCTGACTCTTAGAATAGATCAGGATGTCATCAATGAAGACAATAACAAACTTTTCTAGGTAAGGCTTGCACACTCTATTCATAAGGTCCATGAAGACCGCGGTGCGTTTGTCAGCCCAAAAGGCATGACCAAAAACTCGTAGTGTCCATAACGAGTTCTAAAGGCTGTTTTGGAGACGTCCTCTTCTCGGACTCTCAGCTGGTGATATCCCGATCTTAGATCAATCTTCGAGTAAAAGCTCGACCCTTGCAGCTGGTCGAACAAGTCGTTAATGCGTGGAAGAGGATAACGATTCTTCACCGTCACCTTGTTGAGTTCATGGTAGTCGATGCACATTCTGAAAGTATCGTCTTTCTTCTTCACGAATAGCACTGGAGCTCCCCATGGCGAAGAGCTAGGACGGATAAAACCCTTGTCTAAGAGTTCTTGTAGCTGCGTAGAGAGTTCTTCCAACTCTGATAGAGCTAGGCGATAAGGTGCTCTAGATATGGGCGCTGCTCCAGGAGCTAGTTCGATTTGAAACTCGACCTGGCAATGAGGCGGAAGACCAGGTAATTCATCAGGGAATACCTCAGGAAAATCACGTACGATCGGAAAATCTTCTATCTTCTTCTCTTGCTTCGAGGTGTCAGTAACGAGAGCCAAAATAGCAGTGTGGCCCTTTCGCAAACACTTCTGGGCCTTAAGGAAAGAGATGATGCTCACAACAGCACCACTCTTGTCGCCACGAATCATGAGAGGTTCACCACCTGTGTGGGGAATACGGACGATCTTCTTGTTGCAAAGAATCTCTGCTTGATGTGGGGATAACCAATCCATCCCAATGACAACGTCGAAACTACCCAAAACTATAGGAATGAGGTCGATAGAGAAGGTCTGGTTAGCAAGAACAAGGTTACAACCCTTGACTACGTGTGTGGCCTCTAAACTCTTACCATTAGCTAGCTCTACAGTGTGCTTGGTGTTCAAAAGTGTTGGGGTACGCTTAAGCATTTGACTAACTTTTAAGGACACGTAGCTAGTATCGGCACCCGAATCAAATAAAACCGTAACGTAAAAGTCGTCGAGAAGGAACTTACCCATCACAACATTGGGATCATTCCTCGCTTCACCCTGGCCAATAACGAATACACGACCCCTTGCACCATTGCCGTTGTTACCCCCGTTGTTTCCATTCCCCTAGTTGTTATTATTGTTGTTGTTGTTCTGGTTCTGGTTCAGTTGGGGACAATCTCTCTTGAAGTGGCCCTCAGCTCCACACTGATAGCACCCTCTGTTGTTACCTTGCTGCTGGCGTTGATTCTGTGGGGCTTGTTGTTGCTGACGATTCTGGTTTGCGGGGTATAAACTTCTGCAATCCTTTGCGGCGTGGCCTGGCTTGTTGCACCGATGACAGTTATTCCTGGTGCACGGCCCGCGGTGGTGTAGGTTACAGCGATTGCATTTGGGGTGAACTCCCCTGTACCTTCCTTGACTTTGACTACCAGATGATTGCTGACTAGGGCTCTTGTAGTCGTCAGTCCTTCTCTGCTGCGACTGAGGTTGAACAGAAGTTGAACCTTTGCTTGAAGCTCCATCCCATTTTCGCTTGTTGTCACTAGGAACATCTGAAGCAGCTGTAGCACTAATACGTTTTGGTAACCTGTTCTGCTCCACCGCCTGATCAGTGAGACGATCAGCCAATTGGACAACTTGCTGGATGGTGGCGAGGTTAGCTGAAGTCACATGACTTTGAATCTCTGGCACTAAACCCTTAAGGTATAGTTCGATGCGTTTGATGGGAGGATCCACCATAGTAGGACACAGAATAGCTAGCTCATTCGATCTTTTTGTGTAAGCTTCAATTTCTGACCCCGTCATTTTGAGGTTGAAGAACTCTACCTCCAACTTATGGATGTCATCACGATTGCAATATTCCTCTTTAATCATTTCCTTAAAATTGTTCCATGGGGTGGCGTTAGCAGCAACCAACCCCAGCATTTGAACCTGAGCGTTCCACCATGTGAGCGCTATACCCTCGAGAGTACCGGTAGCATACTTCACCCTGCGAGCCTCAGGGCATTCACACATCTCGAAAACAGATTCGAGCTTTTCAAACCAGTGGAGGAGACCTACAGCTCCTTCGGTACCACTGAAAGTACTAGGTCGACAGTCCATAAAGGTCTTGAAAGTGCACACAGGAGGTTGTGCAGGTTGACCTATCGTGAGAGTAAGAAAGGATAAGGTTTAACACAAAGATTGGTTCACGAGAGTAGGATCTAAGGATCCTAGAGTGAGTTTCGACTGCAGGATATACCTCTTGCTTGTGCGGCTGCAAGTGCTGCAGCAACTTGTTGGTTAATCAGAGCCGTCAACTGGGCTTGAGTCATGTTAATGCGTCCAGCCATGATCTTCATATCAAGGGAAACGTGAGTGAGAGGGGTTCGCGAAAGTGCGATGACAGAAGAGAGTAAGCACACAAGTGTTTTCGAACTATAGTTGCTACGTTTATCTAAGCATACCATAAGCAAAGTTCTATGTAATCTAGCAAATAGGCAATGTAAACATAAATCATATCACCTAGTATGTTGAGCCTTGCACGTGAAGTGAAGCGTCGTTGTGGATCGTAGAGCACTGTACAGGTTATAGTCTGGTTTAAACAAAAACTTTTCCCTTATTAAAACCAAGTTCACTATAACCAATGGCTCTGATACCAATCTGTCACACCCCCAAAATCCACATACGGAGTATCACCGCTTGGAGGCGTGACTGACCAGGATCAAGCCACCAATCATATTGAACAAGCATATAAGTAACATAAAATCCAACACAATATAATTGGTGTCCAAATCAAAGCATAGTTTAAGTTGTAAGCGGAAGCATAATGTCTAAAACCAAAGCGTAATTAGATAATGTTTAAGTTCATCATGAACACTCAATGTCCATACTCCATAACGACTCTTCCCCATGCAAGCTCCTGCTAAACCTATTGACCTGCAAAGCATGTAGTAACGAGTCAACAACAATGTTGAGCGAGTTCACAGTTGGGTGTTCGTTTTAAGTTGTTCCAAAAACAGTTTCCTTTAGCTGGCATCCTGCCGTGGGGGTTACCCCATAGTTGAAAACGTGTTTTGTTTATTCCCGTTTACTCTGGCAATCCAGCCGTGGGGGCTACCCCATGTTCAATTATCTGGCTCTATGGCCGTGGGGGCTACCCCATGTATATACTACTAGACTCGTTACCATATCGACTGCTGACTGTAGTCATGTTTATATGCCCTGAACTGTCAATGTCTATCATTATTGACGTGCCCAGATCCATTAGTTCACGCCCGTCCTCTGCGGCACGGTGTGAGGCTTGTCAAACCTAAATAGCTCTATCTAACTAATGACCCGCTCGCCATTGGCCCGGCGATTAAGTCGATATAAAAAGGAGGGACTTCGTGATAGAGTTTTGGTCTAGTGAAATTTAAACTGTCCAAGAAGGACGAGGAATTATATTCCTGAACCCGTTGTGCGATCCAAAACATACCCGGCCCAGTTTACACAGCCCAAACAATAACATACATATACCCGGCCCAAACTAATAAACAGTTAATCTATCTTGTGCGATCCAGTTGATCTTGTGCGACTGAACAAGACTTGTGCGACTGGACTTGGGCTTTGAGGCCCAACAGTAATGCAGTTCGTGTGAGGCCCAAGCCTTGTGCGATCGGCACTATCTTGTGCGATCCACAAGTCTTGTACGATCATGCATACTAAAACAGTACTATGTGCTTTATGTGTTTGTACCCTGTCTTGTGCGATGCACCTTGTGCGATCAGATCAGGTCTTCTGTGACCTGATCTTGTGCAATCCAAGAGCTTGTGCGTTCAGCTCTTGTGCGACTAGGGGTCTTGTGTGATTTGTTTGATTATTCCTAAAATCTTGCAATCGGTTATAATTATCTAATCAATTCGTTTGACCAACTAACAGATTCCATATTTGCAATTTATCAATCAACACAATCAACAGTTTCCATCCAAACCATATATCGATCAAACAAGGTTGTTACCACTAATTCACATAAACCCTAATTAATCATAATCATGAACAACAACTTATCAAATCACACTATCTGAACCGATTACATAATCATACAACCGATTACATACATTCGATCCTAAATCATCATGCAAACAATCCAAAAACAAGACATGATATCCGATTAACATCTACTCGGTTTAGATCAATAATATGCAAATCCGATTAATATGAACATTATCAAGTACACACATGTGAGCCGGTTTCATGAACATTAAGATTTAACAGTTTACATCATCATCAATCATATATCATTCCTACATCATCATGTAAAGCATGTATAGCACAACATCATACAATCATGAAAGTAATAGTTAAAACACTAACCGGTTGGAGAAAGAACAAGGATTGATCCGAATAGAAAGCTTAGAGAGAGATGAAGGTGTTGCCGTCGGGTTTGAGATGAGAGATTTAGGGTTTTGATGTGTAAAGTGTTTTGTAAGTTATGAGGAACAAAACTCCCTAAGGGATAGATGTATGCGTATAAGAGGAGTGGGCCGAACCCAACCTTGGGCTGCCCTAGGTTCGGATGCAAGAAGTATGGCCCGAATGGGCTTGTGCGACTGGGTTATTGTTGTGCAATCGGTTCGTTTTGTATATATACGATCGTTACACATAAACACATAACATAACATAACATTCAATTAATACCTCATATAACGTAGTCACATATTGTTCAAACAAGTAACATCGAAGTACAAAGAAGGTTCTAAAATACGAGTTGTCACAGTAGCTTTTCTTGCCACCAGACCTTTCTCCATCAATTAGGAATCTGATGCCGTCACTAAACACATTCCTTAAATTGTAGCCATTTGTTGAGTGTTTTTTTGGTGTCTAATCCGCATATATATCACCATTGCCCTTGATTTTCTTGACTGTATATCTCTTAAATGTCAACATATACACGTGTGATTTAGTTTACGAAGATTTTTCAATGCCGAGAACGTCGATCAGAGAGTAAAAAAGGCGTAAGGTTCACAATGGTGTAAAATTAAAATGGGATATACCGGGCTAGGATTCGAGTTACAGGAACAAGGGCCAAACCAACCACCCAAGAATGGAATCGTCGAGCGAAAACACTTGACAACCTCCTAGAAGCAGCTTTTCTTGCCACCAGACCTTTCTCCATCAATTAGGAATCTGATGCCGTCACTAAACACATTCCTTAAAATGTAGCCATTTGTTGAGTGTTTTTTTGGTGTCTAATCCGCATATATATCACCATTGCCCTTGATTTTCTTGACTGTATATCTCTTAATTGTCAACATATACACGTGTGATTTAGTTTACGAAGATTTTTCAATGCCGAGAACCTCGATCAGAGAGTAAAAAAGGCGTAAGGTTCACAATGGTGTAAAATTAAAATGGGATATACCAGGATAGGATTCGAGTTACAGGAACAAGGGCCAAACCAACCACCCAAGAATGGAATCGTCGAGCGAAAACACTTGACAACCTCCTAGAAGCAGCTTTTCTTGCCACCAGACCTTTCTCCATCAATTAGGAATCTGATGCCGTCACTAAACACATTCCTTAAATCGTAGCCATTTGTTGAGTGTTTTTTTTTTTTTTTGTCTCTAATCTGCACGTATCACCATTGCCCTTGATTTTCTTGACTGTATATGTCACACCCTCAAAATCCACAAGCGGAGTGTTACCGCGAGGCGTGTGACTGACCAGGATCATACCACCAATTATAATAAACATTAAGTAAGTAAAGTAAACCAAACGCCTAAAGTTTTCCAAACCAAAGTCCAAAACCCAGTTTAACAGTCAGCGAAAGCATTTAAGTTCAAAACCAAAATATAAGTTTTAAATTTAATAAAGATTTTCAAGAACACGCAGCGGTTCGTGTCCCACAATGACTCCTGCTCCAATGCAAGCTCCAGCTAAAAACCTAACGACCTGCAAGGCATATAATAACGAATCAACAACAAAGTTGAGCGAGTTCACAGTTGGGTGTTCGTTTTAAGTTGTTTCAAAAACAAAGGTTTCCTTTAGCTGGCTTACTTGCCGTGGGGGTAACCCCATATTTTAAAAAAACACGATTAATCGTTTCCTTTTACTCTGGCTCCCAGCCGTGGGGGCTACCCCATGAATATCCCACTAGACCCGTTACCATATCGACTACTGACTGAGAAAGTTGGATGCCCTAAGTCAATGTCTATCATCATTGATGTGCCCAGATCCATTAGTCCACTCCCGTTCTCGGCGGCACGGTGTGAGGCTTGTCAAACCTAATAGCGCTATTTAACTAATGACTCGTTCGCCTTTGGCCCGGCGATTAAGTCGATATAAAAATAAGGGACTTAATGATAGAGTTTTTGGTCTAGTATCAATGTTGTCACCCTTCCGTTAAGAGGGTGGAGGTACGTGTCCCATATAAGGAGATCACGCAGGTTCCAATGTTGTCACCCTTCAATTAAGAGGGTGGAGGTACGTATTCTACCCAAGAAGAATACACAGGTTTCCTTCAATCATTTACCCATTCCCAACCACCGGGAATCCCATGCCTTGTAGAAAGTGTGAACTCACTCGGTTTGCTCGGAAAATAAAGCGTTTGTCCTAAGTTGGTCAACCACACCCTATTATGGTTACCACTTGTTAGGACGGTAAACAAGTAATCACGTATAAGCTACACGTATCTAACACGTATTTGTCAAGTAGTGCACAAGCATCAATTATTGTATAACACCATAACCATAAATATTCCATTTATAAAACAGTTAACACAAGTTAGTCATAGAACAGTGATGAGTGTGCGACCATGTATAAATAATAATATGAAATAAATAATTTGGACTTTTCTAGTGTGCAGCCCACGAGAATAAGGCCCAACGTATGTTTAATGTGCGGCCCACTTGTCAAGTGTGCGACCCACACGGGAGTGTGCGGTCCATTGACAAGTGTGTGGTTATACAAGCGAGTGTGCGTTCAGGTCTAGGTGTGTGGTCCAAGTTTAAGGTGTGCGACTACACTAAATGTGCGGTTTGAAAGAATGTGCAACCAATCAGAAATGTACAGTTCATGTTTCTAAGTTCTGTGAATAAAATATTATCTTTCAGTGTGCAAATGAAATGAAATTGAGAATCATAATTCAACAGTGTGCGATCACACTCCCAAACATATGGGATTTTCACCAATGTGTGGCCCACTCGAATCGGGCTTGTGTCGTCCAAAAGCATGTGAGGCCCAAAAGAATAAAGTGGTTTGAATGTATTAAAAGGAAATAGAGAAGTGTACGTTCGGGATCATTTGTGCGATCGGATCAAAACAAATTTTCCTTTTTCACCTTTTTGAATCAAACATAAACGACAAAATGGGCTCAGTCACATGACCTGTTATTCTCCAGATAAAAGAAATCATGCATTACTTATGTTGTAACTTGAGCTTATGAGATTGTACCACCATTAATATACAGATTCAAGCTTTCAATTTTTAACACCCATATAATCTAACAGTCATCACCATCATTTATTTCTATCGATCCTACTAACAATCTCATGATCACTATAAATCATTTTTATGGCAAATCTCTTATCCAAATGTTACTATTATCTTTCAATATTTTTAATTAGTCCTTATAACAAGCATAGCAGAAATCATCATCATTCAAGACAGTTGATTAAAAGTTATCACTATCAAGAAAGCATTCGTACCGTATACAAATATCTGATTTCCTCTCAACCACTTATCATTAATTACATATCACCATAACGTTTAACCATATTCATTCCTATACAACCAACTGTAATCAAATATACCATCACTCACATTCATCATCTACATAGTTAATCACACAAGAACACCCTCTAATTTACTCCTTATATATCAGGTTGAAGCACCAAAAGAAATACAAAACCATTTCATTTCAACAGGCTTTTCTAAAATAAACAAACATATAGAGGGTCAAGAATCACAACAAACACAGGTATTCAAAGAAAATATGCTATTGACCGATTAATGAAGAGGACCGAAAGGGAGTGCGTACGTCACTGTTGCACGTGCCGAAGCTCCATCAGCCGCCGTTAACTTCCGCTGCCGCTGCACTCCATTCGCTGACCACCGTCAGCAACCCATCGTCGCCATCGTGTATCGTCACCCGCCGCAGCCGAAGTTATCCGAAGACCATCTTCAACATCATCCGTCATATGACGCGTCTGCTGCCGCTGTGTCGCACGACGCCACCACCGAGTGGTGGTTGACCGTTTATCACCGAGTAATAGGGGGTATCAAATACATGAAGAGGAGGGTTGTGGGTTGTGGGTTTCAGGGCTGATGTTGTTTTAGTATATAAATATAGTCTAGGGTTTAGGTTTAGGGAGTGGGGTTGGGCCTAGCCCAAGTGTATGGTTTTCAAATTAGGTGTCTAGCTAAAACCAACATGCCCGATTAAGATTAACTAGATGCGTGAATATTTGAAACTCTCATCGCGGTTTATTATTTTGCTAATAATAATATTAATTATACTAATATCCACAATTTCAAATATTACTAAAATACCCTTCTCTCGTCAACGAGAGTACGGGTTGTCACATTCTCCCCATGTTACAGGAATTTCGTCCTCGAAATTTAAGCTAAGATATACGATTCGTTAATAACCTTACTGTTATACGTAAATACACGTAGTTTCACAAAAGTTCACAAAACGGGTCATGCAAAGCACATAGCACATAAAGTCATGTAGCATGTAAATTCATGTAATTCTCATAACATGAAAATTTTCAAATAGTTTATTCTTATTTCACATAGCAGGGAATATTATATAAGTTATATCTATTTTGCTCACGAACACTGTGTCCGATTGTATGTGAAATTTTTGGGACACCTAATTTATCTGAACTTAAGCACAACGCTTAAGTGAATATATAAGTTAACGGAGTTAACGGGGTTTGTGTTCACCCTGTGAAGGTCGGGTGTTACATCATCCCCTACTTGAAAGAATTTTCGTCCCGAAAATTGTTCTAAAATGATGGCTTGAAGCGAGTTCCGACGAACTCGATCTATAGATAACTTACAACGCTGGGGGGGGGGGGGGGTTGGGTCACACCCGGTTCCTCAATGAAGTGATAAAGTTGAGTTTATCAACTAACTATCGAAATTAAACCAATATGTTTAAAAAATATTCCTCCAGGAATATTAGTTTGAAAAGTATTCCTTCCCAATCCAGGGAGAGTAGTATTCCAATCTAGAATTATAAGGCAGTCCCAATCCAGGGGTAGTAGTGGTTCCCAATACCCGGGAATATGTACTTTTCTAAGGACGCGCGTGTAGCCTCAGGCTAGGGGTACCGTATGTATTTCCAAAACCGGGGAAATAGTGTGTTGTCCCAAACTATGGACATATGCCTTTAGTAAGAGTTGTTAACTCACTTTAGGGTGCGCGTTGTATCAAAAGTCTTGTGTCGACGACGTGAACTGGTATAGTAGGCAAACAATCACCAAAACACTCTTAATAATGGTTGCACGTCCTGAGTAACCAGGACTAGTGTACGATTGTTTCACATAAGGTTGAGTTCCATCAATTGTAAATGAAGTAGGTGTTGTTTCCAGCTGTGGACAAAATCGGTAGCACATGCCTGCAGCATGTCTTTAGTAGTTTGTTTGGTTCGACCATTTGTTCGTGGGTGTTAAGTAGTGCTCATGCATGATCGTGAGCCGAAGGATTTGTGCATGCCTTGCCACAAATCGGACGTGAAACGTAAGTCATATTTAGAGACGATGGGAATCGGCGCCCTGCGTCAAGCAGCTACTTCCTTCAAGTAGTTGTTTGCAACATATTGAAAGCTTGTCGGTTTCCTTGAGCATGAGAAAAAGTTTGGTTTTAGTCAGGTGATTCCATCACTACTCAACCGATGCCATTTTTGAGTTTGAGTTACTTACCCATGGCCCGCATGGACTTGGCTAAAAGGTTTTTCTCTTTTTTTTTTTTTGAGTATGGAGGCTACCGTTCCCAATTCTAGACCGTGAGTAGTGTAGTTTCCTCACAACCTTGTGTTGCCGAGTTACGTAGGCAATGATTATCCTTGCGTTGCTTCAGCTAGTGCTTCGAGTACTTGAATGGGCGTACTGCTGCAAGCAGTAATTTCATCAATGCCCTGGACAGGATAGGGTAGAATAGGAGTACCTCATAGTACATCTTTCAATCATTGGAATTGCGAATCCCTGAGCATCTTTCTAAGGCTAAGTGATACTCTTTCGAGTTTAAGCCATGAGAGATTGTGTACGTGATTGGAAACTTGGCGTAATGCGGTTTGTGTCGTAGGTGCTCCATGGTAAGGCATAGGTATCGTTCAGATTCCTACTGGTTCTTGGAGTAGATTTGGATGTCGTCGGAGAAATAAGTGCCAAATCTGTCAAGGTATGGTAAATTCGAATGTCAATTAGAATGTCGTGTCTAGGAAGTCGTATTGGTCGTATCGAGTTCGAAAGACAGTGCTTGTGATATCTCTACCTCTGAGGTGTTCTTGGGTCATTGCCCCTCGGGTCATATTCGTAAAGAGTAATTCGTTCGAGCGGGGTTTGTGCAGAATAGGGCGAGATAAGGACTTGGGAGTTCGTGAAGTATATCACGAATAGTGAAAACACACAAGAAGAGTAGTCGCAATCCCATGCGTTCAACTTGAGGAAAAACATAAAGGTTTCAGGATTTGCAGCAAGGGTTTATCTGATGTCAAAGATGTAGCTCATCACACACAAATGGTATGAGGTCAAATTGGAGAACGTCGTTCTCCGATAGGAGTGTTATATTGATATGGTTGGCACAACAAGAACTAGCTAAAGAAGGATGACCGTCGTACAGGTTTGTAGTGTTAAGGTTCACTGAAATTTCCATCCAAGTTGTTGGGCTCCCCTCATGCGAAGGGGGAATAATCCACCTTGATCGATGAACTTAGATGAGTTTGCGGTTTATCGAGTCGGTATGCAACCAAATTCAGAGGAGTTTCCTTATGTCGTGAGAATGAAAATAAAATATGGTTGTGTAGTCAAGAGGTTTCACAGGAAGGATGCGAAAACATGTTCAAGAGGGTATAATCGTATCAATAACACGTCACCATCCTCAGGTTTCAAGATGGGATCACCAATGATCGAGGGTCGAGCCTTCCAAATTCTCTAAACTAGAGTGAGTTCGTATTAGTGTCTCTGCATGGAGAAGCGAGTACGTAGTGTTACTGTGGTAGAGGAAATGATGGTCTTGTCTAAGTCAATAGTAGAATTTAGGCATTGCATTAATCGACAAGCATAGGTCGGTACAAAGGCTAGCAAAAAGATTTCACATAATTAAGATAAACCATCGTAGGATCAAAGTGCGACTCGTGTAGTGTAAGGGGGAAAGGGGTGAGGTGAATGTGTAGTTCATCGTGTCCGTCTGTATAAATTTCATGTATTAAGCACTTGACAACCTCCTAGAAGCAGCTTTTCTTGCCACCAGACCTTTCTCCATCAATTTGGAATCTGATGCCGTCAGTAAACACATTCCTTAAATTGTAGCCATTTGTTGAGTGTTTTTTTTGGTGTCTAATCCGCATATATATCACCATTGCCCTTGATTTTCTTGACTGTATATCTCTTAAATGTCAACATATACACGTGTGATTTAGCTTATGAAGATTTCCTAATGCCGAGAACCTCGATTAGAGTGTAAAAAAGGAGTAAGGTTCACAATGGTGAAAAATTAAAATGGGATATACCTGCAACGATTCGAGTTACAGGAACAAGGGCCAAACCAACCACCCCCAAGAATGGAATCGTCGAGCGAAAACACACTTGACAACCTCATAGATGCAGTTTTTCTTGGCATCAGACCTTTCTCGATCAATTAGGAATCTGATGCCGTCACTAAACACATTCCTTAAATTGTAGCCATTTGTTGAGTGTTTTTTTTTTGTGTCTAATCCGCATATATATCACCATTGCCCTTGATTTTCTTGACTGTATAACTCTTAAATGTCAACATATACACGTGTGATTTAGTTTACCAAGATTTTTCAATGCCGAGAACCTCAATCAGAGAGTAAAAAAGGCGTAAGGTTCACAATGGTGTAAAATTAAAATGGGATATACCGAGCTAGGAATCGAGTTACAGGAACAAGGGCCAAACCAACCACCCAAGAATGGAATCTTCGTGCGAAAACACTTGACAACCTCCTAGAAGCAGCTTTTCTTGCCACCAGACCTTTCTCCATCAATTAGGAATCTCATGCCGTCACTAAACACATTCCTTAAATTGTAGCCATTTGTTGAGTGTTTTTCTTTTGGTGTCTAATCCGCAAATATATCACCATTGCCCTTGATTTTCTTGACTGTATATCTCTTAAATGTCAACATATACATGTGTGATTTAGTTTACGAAGATTTTTCAATGCCGAGAACCTCGATCGGAGAGTATAAAAGGCATAAAGTTCACAATGGTGTAAAATTAAAATGGGATATATCGGGCTAAGAACAAGGGCCAAACGAACCACCCAAGAATGGAATCGTCGAGCGAAAACACTTGAAAACCTCCTAGAAGCAGCTTTTCTTGCCACAAGACCTTTCTCCAACAATTAGGAATCTGATGCCGTCACTAAACACATTCCTTAAATTGTAGTCATTTGTTGAGTGTTTTTTTTTTTTTTTTGGTGTCTAATCCGCATATATATCACCATTGCCCTTAATTTTCTTGACTGTATATCTCTTAAATGTCAACATATACACGCGTGATTTAGTTTACGAAGATTTTTCAATGCCGAGAGCCTCGATCAGAGAGTAAAAAAGGCGTAAGGCTCGCAATGGTGTAAAATTAAAATGGGATATACCGGGCTAGGATTTGAGTTACAGGAACAAGGGCTAAACCAACCACCTAAGAATGGAATCGTCGAGCGAAAACACCTGACAACCTCCAAGAAGCAGCTTTTCTTGCCACCAGACCTTTCTCCGTCAATTAGGAATCTGATGCCGTCACTAAACACATTCCTTAAATTGTAGCCATTTGTTGAGTGTTTTTTTTTTGTGTCTAATCCGCATATATATCATCATTGCCCTTGATTTTATTGACTGTATAACTCTTAAATGTCAACATATACACATGTGATTTAGCTTACGAAGATTTTCTAATGCCAAGAACCTCGATCATAGTGTAAAAAAGGCGTATGGTTCACAATGGTGAAAAATTAAAATGGGATATACCTGGCAAGGATTCGAGTTACAGGAACAAGGGCCAAACCACCCACCCACGAATGGAATCGTCGAGCGAAAACACTTGACAACCTCATAGAAGCAGTTTTTCTTGCCACCAGACCTTTCTCGATCAGTTAGGAATCTGATGCCATCACTAAACACATTCCTTAAATTTTAGCCATTTGTTGAGTGTTTTTTTTTTTTTGTGTCTAATCCGCACATATATCACCATTGCCCTTGATTTTCTTGACTGTATAACTCTTAAATGTCAACATATATACGTGTGATTTAGTTTACCAAGATTTTTCAATGCCGAGAATCTCAATCAGAGAGTAAAAAAGGCGTAAGGTTCACAATGGTGTAAAATTAAAATGGGATATACCGGGCTAGGATTCGAGTTACAGGAACAATGGCCAAACCAACACCCAAGAATGGAATCGTCGAGCGAAAACACTTGACAACCTCCTAGAAGCAGCTTTTCTTGCCACCAGACCTTTCTCCATCAATTAGGAATCTGATGCCGTCACTAAACACATTCCTTAAATTGTAGCCATTTGTTGAGTGTTTTTTTTTGTTGTCTAATCCGCATATATATCACCATTGCCCTTGATTTTCTTGATTGTATATCCCTTAAATGTATACATATACACGTGTGATTTAGTTTACGAAGATTTTTGAACGCCGAGAACCTCGATCAGAGAGTAAAAGATGCGCAATGTTCATAACGGTGTAAAATTAAAATGGGATATACCGGGCTAGGATTCGAGTGACAGGAACAAGGGCCAAACCAACCACCCAAGAATGGAATCTTCGTGCGAAAAAACTTGACAACCTCCTAGAAGCAGCTTTTCTTGCCACCAGACCTTTCTCCATCAATTAGGAATCTCATGCCGTCACTAAACACATTCCTTAAATTGTAGCCATTTGTTGAGTGTTTTTCTTTTGGTGTCTAATCCGCAAATATATCACCATTGCCCTTGATTTTCTTGACTGTATATCTCTTAAATGTCAACATATACATGTGTGATTTAGTTTACGAAGATTTTTCAATGCCGAGAACCTCGATCAGAGAGTATAAAAGGCATAAAGTTCACAATGTTGTAAAATTAAAATGGGATATATCGGGCTAAGAACAAGGGCCAAACCAACCACCCAAGAATGGAATCGTCGAGCGAAAACACTTGACAACCTCCTAGAAGCAGCTTTTCTTGCCACAAGACCTTTCTCCAACAATTAGGAATCTGATGCCGTCACTAAACACATTCCTTAAATTGTAGTCATTTGTTGAGTGTTTTTTTTTTTGGTATCTAATCCGCATATATATCACCATTGCCCTTAATTTTCTTGACTGTATATCTCTTAAATGTCAACATATACACGTGTGATTTAGTTTACGAAGATGTTTCAATGCCGAGAACCTCGATCAGAGAGTAAAAAAGGCGTAAGGCTCGCAATGGTGTAAAATTAAAATGGGATATACCGGGCTAGGATTCGAGTTACAGGAACAAGGGCCAAACCAACCACCTAAGAATGGAATCGTCGAGCCAAAAAACTTGACAACCTCCTAGAAGCAGCTTTTCTTGCCACCAGACCTTTCTCCGTCAATTAGGAATCTGATGCTGTCACTAAACACATTCCTTAAATTGTAGCCATTTGTTGAGTGTTTTTTTTTTGTGTCTAATCCGCATATATATCATCATTGCCATTGATTTTATTGACTGTATAACTCTTAAATGTCAACATATACACATGTGATTTAGCTTACGAAGATTTTCTAATCCCAAGAACCTCGATCATAGTGTAAAAAAGGCGTATGGTTCACAATGGTGAAAAATTAAAATTGGATATACCTGGCAAGGATTCGAGTTACAGGAACAAGGGCCAAACCAACCACCCACGAATGGAATCGTCGAGCGAAAACACTTGACAACCTCATAGAAGCAGTTTTTCTTGCCACCAGACCTTTCTCGATCAATTAGGAATCTGATGCCATCACTAAACACATTCCTTAAATTTTATCCATTTGTTGAGTGTTTTTTTTTTTTGTGTGTCTAATCCGCATATATATCACCATTGCCCTTGATTTTCTTGACTGTATAACTCTTAAATGTCAACATATACACGTGTGATTTAGTTTACCAAGATTTTTCAATGCCGAGAATCTCAATCAGAGAGTAAAAAAGGTGTAAGGTTCACAATGGTGTAAAATTAAAATGGGATATACCGGGCTAGGATTCGAGTTACAGGAACAATGGCCAAACCAACCACCCAAGAATGCAATCGTCGAGCGAAAACACTTGACAACTTCCTAGAAGCAGCTTTTCTTGCCACCAGACCTTTCTCCATCAATTAGGAATCTGATGCCGTCACTACGCACATTCCTTAAATTGTAGCCATTTGTTGTGTGTTTTTTTTGTTGTCTAATCCGCATATATATCACCATTGCCCTTGATTTTCTTGATTGTATATCCCTTAAATGTAAACATATACACGTGTGATTTAGTTTATGAAGATTTTTCAACGGCGAGAACCTCGATCTGAGAGTAAAAGAGGCGTAAGGTTCACAACGGTGTAAAATTAAAATGGGATATACCGGGCTAGGATTCGAGTTACAGGAACAAGGGCCAAACCAACCACCCAAGAATGGAATCGTCGAGCGAAAACACTTGACAACCTCCTAGAAGCAGCTTTTCTTGCCACCAGACCTTTCTCCATCAATTTGGAATCTGATGCCGTCAGTAAACACATTCCTTAAATTGTAGCCATTTGTTGAGTGTTTTTTTTTTTTTTGGTGTCTAATATGCATATATATCACCATTGCCCTTGATTTTCTTGATTGTATATCTCTTAAATGTCAACATATACACGTTTGATTTAGCTTACGAAGATTTTCTAATGCGGAGAACCTCGATCAGAGTGTAAAAAAGGCGTAAGGTTCACAATGGTGAAAAATTAAAATGGGATATACCTGGCAAGGATTCGAGTTACAGGAACAAGGGCCAAACCAACCACCCAAGAATGGAATCGTCGAGCGAAAACACTTGACAACCTAATAGAAGCAGTTTTTCTTGCTATCAGACCTTTCTCGATCAATTAGGAATCTGATGCCGTCACTAAACACATTCCTTAAATTGTAGCCATTTGTTGAGTTTTTTTTTTTTGTGTCTAATCCGCATATATATCACCATTGCCCTTGATTTTCTTGACTGTATAACTCTTAAATGTCAACATATACACGTGTGATTTAGTTTACCAAGATTTTTCAATGCCGAGAACCTCAATCAGAGAGTAAAAAAGGCGTAAGGTTCACAATGGTGTAAAATTAAAATGGGATATACCGGGTTAGGATTCGAGTTACAGGAACAAGGGCCAAACTAACCACCCAAGAATGGAATCGTCGAGCGAAAACACTTGACAACCTCCTAGAAGCAGCTTTCCTTGCCACCAGACCTTTCTCCATCAATTAGGAATCTGATGCCGTCACTAAGCACATTCCTTAAATTGTAGCCATTTGTTGAGTGTTTTTTTTGTTGTCTAATCCGCATATATATCACCATTGCCCTTGATTTTCTTGATTGTATATCCCTTAAATGTAAACATATACACGTGTGATTTAGTTTATGAAGATTTTTCAACGGCGAGAACCTCGATCTGAGAGTAAAAGAGGCGTAAGGTTCACAACGGTGTAAAATTAAAATGGGATATACCGGGCTAGGATTCGAGTTACAGGAACAAGGGCCAAACCAACCACCCAAGAATGGAATCGTCGAGCGAAAACACTTGACAACCTCCTAGAAGCTACTTTTCTTACCACCAGACCTTTCTCCATCAATTTGGAATCTGATGCCGTCAATAAACACATTCCTTAAATTGTAGCCATTTGTTGAGTGTTTTTTTTTTTTTTTTGTGTCTAATCTGCATATATATCACCATTGCCCTTGATTTTCTTGATTGTAAATCTCTTAAATGTCAACATATACACGTGTGATTTAGCTTTCGAAGATTTTCTAATGCCGAGAACCTCGATCAGAGTGTAAAAAAGGCGTAAGGTTCACAATGGTGAAAAATTAAAATGGGATATACCTGGCAAGGATTCGAGTTACAGGAACAAGGGCCAAACCAACCACCCAAGAATGGAATCGTCGAGCGAAAACACTTGACAACCTAATAGAAGCAGTTTTTCTTGCTATCAGACCTTTCTCGATCAATTAGGAATCTGATGCCGTCACTAAACACATTCCTTAAATTTTAGCCATTTGTTGAGTTTTTTTTTTTTTTGTCTCTAATCCGCATATATATCACCATTGCCCTTGATTTTCTTGACTGTATAACTCTTAAATGTCAACATATACACGTGTGATTTAGTTTACCAAGATTTTTCAATGCCGAGAACCTCAATCAGAGAGTAAAAAAGGCGTAAGGTTCACAATGGTGTAAAATTAAAATGGGATATACCGGGCTAGGATTCGAGTTACTGGAACAAGGGCCAAACCAACCACCCAATAATGGAATCGTCGTGCGAAAACACTTGACAACCTCCTAGAAGCTGCTTTTCTTGCCGCCAGACCTTTCTCCATCAATTAGGAATCTCATGCCGTCACTAAACACATTCCTTAAATTGTAGCCATTTGTTGAGTGATTTTTTTTATTGTCAAATCCGCATATATATCACCATTGCCCTTGATTTTCTTGACTGTATATCTCTTAAATGTAAACATATACACGTGTGATTTAGTTTACGAAGATTTTTCAACGCCGAGAACCTCGATCAGAGAGTAAAAGAGGCGTAAGGTTCACAACGGTGTAAAATTAAAATGGGATATACCGGGCTAGGATTCGAGTTACAGGAACAAGGGCCAAACCAACCACCCAAGAATGGAATCGTCGAGCGAAAACACTTGACAACCTCCTAGAAGCAGCTTTTCTTGCCACCAGACCTTTCTCCATCAATTAGGAATCTGATGCCGTCACTAAACACATTCCTTAAATTGTAGCCATTTGTTGAGTGTTTTTTTTTGGTGTCTAATCCGCATATATATCACCATTGCCCTTGATTTTCTTGATTGTATCTCTCTTAAATGTCAACATATACACGTGTGATTTAGTTTACGAAGATTTTTCAATGCCGAGAACCTCGATCAGAGAGTAAAAAAGGCATAAGGTTCACAATGGTGTAAAATTAAAATGGGATATACTGGGCTAGGATTCGAGTTACAGGAACAAGGGCCAAACCAACCACCCAATAATGGAATCATCGAGCGAAAACACTTAATAACCTCCTAGAAGCAGCTTTTCTTGCCTCCAGACCTTTCTCCATCAATTAGGAATCTGATGCCGTCACTAAACACATTCCTTAAATTGTAGCCATTTGTTGAGTGTTTTTTTTTGTGTCTAATCCGCGTAAATATCACCATTGCCCTTGATTTTCTTGACTGTATATCGCTTAAATGTCAACATATACACGTGTGATTTAGTTTACGAATATTTTTCAATGCCGAGAACCTCGATCAGAGAGTAAAAAAGGCGTAAGGTTCACAATGCTGTAAAATTAAAATGGGATATACCGGGCTAAGATTCGAGTTACAGGAACAAGGGCCAAACCAACCACCTAAGAATGGAATCGTCGAGCGAAAACACTTGACAACCTCCTATAAGCCGTTTTTCTTGCCTCCAGACCTTTCTCCATCAATTAGGAATCTGATGTCGTCACAAAACACATTCCTTAAATTGTAGCCATTTGTTGAGTTTTTTTTTTTTTGGGTCTAATCCGCATATATATCACCATTTCCCTTGATTTTCTTGACTGTATTCCTCTTAAATGTCAACATATACACGTGTGATTTAGTTTACGAAGATTTTTCAACGCCGAGAACCTCAATCAGAGAGTAAAAAAGGCGTAAGGTTCACAATGCTGTAAAATTAAAATTGGATATACCGGGCTAGGATTCGAGTTACTGGAACAAGGGCCAAACCAACCACCCAAGAATGGAATCGTCGAGCGAAAACACTTGACAACCTCCTAGAAGCAGCTTTTCTTGCCACCAGACCTTTCTCCATCAATTAGGAATCTGATGCCGTCACTAAACACATTCCTTAAATTGTAGCCATTTGTTGAGTGTTTGTTTTTGTTGTCTAATCCGCATATATATCACCATTGCCCTTGATTTTCTTGACTGTATATCTCTTAAATGTAAACATATACACGTGTGATTTAGTTTTCGAAGATTTTTCAACGCCGAGAAGCTCGATCAGAGAGTAAAAAAGGCGTAAGGTTCACAACGGTGTAAAATAAAAATTGGATATACCGGGCTAGGATTCGAGTTACAGGAACAAGGGCCAAACCAACCACCCTAGAATGGAATCGTCGAGCGAAAACACTTGACAACCTCCTAAAAGCAGCTTTTCTTGCCACCAGACCTTTCTCCATCAATTAGGAATCTGATGTCGTCACTAAACACATTCCTTAAATTGTAGCCATTTGTTGAGTGTTTTTTTTTTGGTCTAATCCGCATATATATCACTATTTCCCTTGATTTTCTTGACTGTATATCTCTTAAATGTCAACATATACAAGTGTGATTTAGTTTACGAAGATTTTTCAATGCCAAGAACCTCGATCAGAGAGTAAAAAGGGCGTAAGGTTCACAATGGTGTAAAATTAAAATGGGATATACCAGGCTAGAATTTGAGTTACTGGAACAAGGGCCAAACCAACCACCCACGAATGGAATCATCGAGCGAAAACACTTGACAACCTCCTAGAAGCAGCTTTTCTTGCCACTAGACCTTTCTCCATCAATTAGGAATCTGATGCCATCACTAAACACATTCCTTAAATTGTAGCCATTTGTTGAGTGTTTTTTTTATGTCTAATCCGCATATATATCACCATTGCCCTTGATTTTCTTGACTGTATATCTCTTAAATGTCAACATATACAGGTGTGATTTAGTTTGCGAAGATTTTTCAATGCCGAGAACCTCGATCAGAGAGTAAAAAAGGCGTAAGGTTCACAATGGTGTAAAATTAAAATGGGATATACCGGGCTAGGATTTGAGTTACAGCAACAAGTGCCAAACCAAACACCCAAGAATGGAATCGCCGAGCGAAAATACTTGAAAACCTCCTAGAAGCAGCTTTTATTGCCTCCAGACCTTTCTCCATCAATTAGGAATCTGATGTCGTCACTAAACACATTCCTTAAATTGTAGCCATTTGTTGAGAGTTTTTTTTTGTGTCTAATCCGCATATATAGCACCATTGCCCTTGATTTTCTTGACTGTATATCTCTTAAATGTCAACATATACATGTATGATTTAGTTTACGAAGATTTTTCAATGCCGAGAACCTCGATCAGAGAGTAAAAAAGGCGTAAGGTTCACAATGGTGTAAAATTAAAATGGGATATACCGGGCTAGGATTCGAGTTACAGGAACAAGGGCCAAACCAACCACCCAAAAATGGAATCGTCGAGCGAAAACACTTGACAACCTCCTATAAGCAGCTTTTTTTCCCTCCAGACCTTTCTCCATCAATTAGGAATCTGATGTCGTCACTAAACACATTCCTTAAATTGTAGCCATTTGTTGAGTTATTTTTTTTTTTTTTGGGTCTAATCCGCATATATATCACCATTGCCCTTGATTTTCTTGACTGTATTTCTCTTAAATGTCAACATATACACGTGTGATTTAGTTTACGAAGATTTTTCAACGCCGAGAACCTCAATCAGAGAGTAAAAATGGCGTAAGATTCACAATGCTGTAAAATTAAAATAGGATATACCGGGCTAGGATTCGAGTTACTGGAACAAGGGCCAAACCAACCACCCAAGAATGGAATCTTCGAGCGAAAACACTTGACAACCTCCTAGAAGCAGCTTTTCTTGCCACCAGACCTTTCTCCATCAATTAGGAATCTGATGCCGTCACTAAACACATTCCTTAAATTGTAGCCATTTGTTGAGTGTTTGTTTTTGTTGTCTAATCCGCATATATATCACCATTGCCCTTGATTTTCTTGACTGTATATCTCTTAAATGTAAACATATACACGTGTGATTTAGTTTTCGAAGATTTTTCAACGCCGAGAAGCTCGATCAGAGAGTAAAAAAGGCGTAAGGTTCACAACGGTGTAAAATTAAAATGGGATATACCGGGCTACGATTCGAGTTATAGGAACAAGGGCCAAACCAACCACCCTAGAATGGAATCGTCGAGCGAAAACACTTGACAACCTCCTAAAAGCAGCTTTTCATTCCACCAGACCTTTCTCCATCAATTAGGAATCTGATGTCGTCACTAAACACATTCCTTAAATTGTAGCCATTTGTTGAGTGTTTTTTTTTTGTGTCTAATCCGCATATATATCACTATTTCCCATGATTTTCTTGACTGTATATCTCTTAAATGTCAACATATACAAGTGTGATTTAGTTTACGAAGATTTTTCAATGTCAAGAACTTCGATCAGAGAGTAACAAAGGCGTAAGGTTCACAACGGTGTAAAATTAAAATGGGATATACCAGGCTAGAATTCGAGTTACTGGAACAAGGGCCAAACAAACCACCCACGAATGGAATCGTCGAGCGAAAACACTTGACAACCTCCTAGAAGCAGCTTTTCTTGCCACCAGACCTTTCTCCATCAATTAGGAATCTGATGCCATCACTAATCACATTCCTTAAATTGTAGCCATTTGTTGAGTGTTTTTTTTATGTCTAATCCGCATATATATCACCATTGCCCTTGATTTTCTTGACAGTATATCTCTTAAATGTCAACATATACACGTGTGATTTAGTTTACGAAGATTTTTCAATGCCGAGAACCTCGATCAGAGAGTAAAAAAGGCGTAAAGTTCACAATGGTGTAAAATTAAAATGGGATATACCGGACTAGGATTTGAGTTACAGCAACAAGTGCCAAACCAACCACCCAAGAATGGAATCGTCGAGCGAAAACACTTGATAACCTCCTAGAAGCAGCTTTTCTTGCCTCCAGACCTTTCTCCATCAATTAGGAATCTGATGTCGTCACTAAACACATTCCTTAAATTGTAGCCATTTATTGAGTGTTTTTTTTTTGTCTAATCCGCATATATATCACCATTGCCCTTGATTTTCTTGACTGTATATCTCTTAAATGTCAACATATACACGTATGATTTAGTTTACGAAGATTTTTCAATGTCGAGAACCTCGATCAGAGAGTAAAAAAGGCGTAAGGTTCACAATGGTGTAATATTAAAATGGGATATACCGGGCTAGGATTCGAGTTACAGGAACAAGGGCCAAACCAACCACCCAAGAATGGAATCGTCGAGCGAAAACACTTGACAACCTCCTAGAAGCAGCTTTTCTTGCCTCTAGACCATTCTCCATCAATTAGGAATCTGATACCGTCACTAAACACATTCCTTAAATTGTAGCCACTTGTTGAGTTTTTTTTTTGTTTTTTTGTGTCTAATCCGCATATATATCACCATTTCCTTTGATTTTCTTGACTGTATATCTCTTAAATGTCAACATATACACGTGTGATTTAGTTTACGAAGATTTTTCAATGCCGAGAACCTCAATCAGAGAGTAAAAAAGGCGTAAGTTTCACAATGGTGTAAAATTTAAATTGGATATACCGGGCTAGGATTCGAGTTACTGGAACAAGGGCCAAACCAACCACCCAAGAATAGAATCGTCGAGCGAAAACACTTGACAACCTCCTAGAAGCAGCTTTTCTTGCCACCAGACCTTTCTCCATCAATTAGGAATCTGGTGCCGTTACTAAACATATTCCTTAAATTGTAGCCATTTGTTGAGTGTTTTTTTTGTTCTCTAATCCGCATATACATGACCATTGCCCTTGATTATCTTGACTGTATATCTCTTAAATGTAAATATATACACGTATGATTTAGTTTTCGAAGTTTTTTCAACGCCGAGAAGCTCGATCAGAGAGTAAAAAAGGCGTAAGGTTCACAACGGTGTAAAATTTAAATTTGATATACCGAGCTAGGATTCGAGTTACAGGAACAAGGGCCAAACCAACCACCCAAGAATGGAATCGTCGAGCGAAAACACTTGACAACCTCCTAGAAGCTGCGTTTCTTGCCACCAGACCTTTCTTCGTCAATTAGAATTCTGATGTCGTCACTAAACACATTCCTTAAATTGTAGCCATTTGTTGAGAGTTTTTTTTTGTGTATAATCCGCATATATATCACCATTGCCTTTGATTTTCTTGACTGTATATCTCTTAAATGTCAACGTATACATGTTTGATTTAGTTTATGAAGATTTTTCAATGCCGAGAACCTCGACCAAAGAGTAAAAAAGGCGTAAGTTCACAATGGCGTAAAATTAAAATGGGATATACCGAGCTAGAATTCGAGTAACAGGAACAAGGGTCAAACCAACCACCCAATAATGGAATCATCGAGCGAAAACACTTGACAACCTCCAAGAAGCAGTTTTTCTTGCCACCAGACCTTTCTCCATCAATTAGGAATCTAATGCCGTCACTAAACACATTCCTTAAATTGTAGCCATTTGTTGAGTGGTTTTTTTTTTGGTGTCTAATACGCATATATATCACCATTGCCCTTGATTTTCTTGACTGTGTATCTCTTAAATGTCAACATATACACGTGTGATTTAGCTTACGAAGATTTTTAAATGCCGAGAACCTCGATCAGAGTGTAAAAAAGGCGTAAGGTTCACAATGGTGTAAAATTAAAATGAGATATACCGAGCTAGAATTCGAGTTACAGGAACAAGAGCCAAACCAACCACCCAAGATTGGAATCGTCGAGCAAAAACACTTGACAGCCTCATAGAAACAGTTTTTCTTGCCACCAGACCTTTCTCCACAAATTAGGAATCTGATGCCGTCACTAAACACATTCCTTAAATTGTAGCCATTTGGTGAGTGTTTTTTTTTTTTTTGTCTCTAATTCGCAAATATATCACCATTGCCCTTGATTTTCTTGACTGTATATCTCTTAAATGTAAACATATACACGTGTGATTTAGTTTACGAAGATTTTTCAATGCCGAGAATCTCGATCAGAGAGTAAAAAAGGCGTAAGGTTCACAATGGTGTAAAATTAAAATGGGATACACCGGGCTAGGATTCGAGTTAAAGGAACAAGGGCCAAACCAACCACCCAAGAATGGAATCGTCTAGCGAAAACACTTGCAAACCTCCTAGAAGGAGCTTTTCTTGCCACTAGACCTTCCTCCATCAAATAGAATCTGATGCCATCACTAAACACATTCCTTAAATTGTAGCCATTTGTTGAGTGTTTTTTTTTTGTCTAATCCGCATATATATCACCATTGCCCTTGATTTTCTTGACTGTATATCTCTTAAATGTCAACATATACACGTGTGACTTAGTTTACGAAGATTTTCAATGCCGAGAACCTCGATCAGAGAGTTAAAAAGGCGTAACGTTCACAATGGTGTAAAATTAAAATGGGATATACCGGGCTAGGATTCGAGTTACAGGAACAAGGGCCAAACCAACCACCCAAGAAAGGAATCGTCGAGCGAAACACTTGACAACCTCCTAGAAGCAACTTTTCTTGCCACCAGACCTTTCTCCTTCAATTAGGAATCTGATGTCGTCACTAAACATATTCCTTAAATTGTAGCCATTTGTTGAGTTTTTTTTTTGTCTAATCCGCATATATATCACGATTTCCCTTATTTTCTTGACTTTATATCTCTTAAATGTCAACATATACACGTGTGATTTAGTTAACGAAGATTTTTCAATGCCGACCACCTCGATCAGAGAGTAAAAAAAGTGTAAGGTTCACAATGGTGTAAAATTAAAATGGGATATACCGGGCTAGCATTCGAGTTACAGGAACAAGGGCCAAACCAACCACCCAAGAATGGAATCGTCGAGCGAAAACACATGACAACCTCCTAGAAGCAGCTTTTTTTGCCACCAGACTTTTCTCCATCAATTAGGAATCTGATGCCATCACTAAACAAATTCCTTAAATAGTAGCCATTTGTTGAGTGGTTTTTTTTTTTTTTGCTGTCTAATCCACATATATATCACCATTGCCCTTGATTTTCTTGACTGTATATCTCTTAAATGTCAACATATACACGTGTGATTTAGTTTACAAAGATTTTTCAATGCCGAGAACTTCGATCTGAGGGTAAAAAAGGCGTAAGGTTCACAATGGTGTAAAATTAAAATGGGATATACCGGGCTAGGATTCGAGTAACAGGAACAAGGGCCAAACCAACCACCCAATAATGGAATCGTCGAGCGAAAACACATGACAACCTCCTAGAAGAAGCTTTTCTTGCCACCAGACCTTTCTCCATCAATTAGGAATCTGATGCCGTCACTAAACACATTCCTTAAATTGTAGCCATTTGTTTAGTGTTTTTTTTTTGTATCTAATCCGCATATATATCACCATTGCCTTTAATTTTCTTGACTGTATATCTCTTAAATGTCAACATATACACGTGTGATTTAGTTTACGAAGATTTTTCAATGCCGAGAACCTCGATCAGAGTGTAAAAAAGGCGTAAGGTTCACAATGGTGTAAAATTAAAATGGGATATACCGGGCTAGGATTCGAGTTAAAGGAACAAGGGCAAAACCAACCACCCAATAATGGAATGGTCGAGCGAAAACACTTGACAACGTCTTAGAAGCAGCTTTTCATGCCACAAGACCTTTCTCCATCAACTAGGAATCTGATGCCGGCACTAAACACATTCTTTAAATTGTAGCCATTTGTTGAGTGTTTTTATTTTTGTGTCTAATCCGCGTAAATATCACCATTTCCATTGATTTTCTTGACTGTATATCTCTTAAATGTCAACATATACACGTGTGATTTAGTTTACGAAAATTTTTCAATGCCGAGAACCTCGATCAGAGAGTAAAAAAGGCGTAAGGTTCACAATGGTGTAAAATTAAAATGGGATATACCGGGCTAGGATTCGAGTTACATGAACAAGGGCCAAACCAACCACCCAAGAACGGAATCGTCGAGCGAAAACACTTGACAAACTACTAGAAGCAGCTTTTCTTGCCACCAGACCTTTCTCCATAAATTAGGAATCTGATGTCGTCACTAAACACATTCCTTAAATTGTAGCCATTTGTTGATGTTTTTTTTTTGTGTCTAATGCGCATATATATCATCATTGCCCTTGATTTTCTTTGCTATATATCTCTTAAATGTCAACATATACACGTGTGATTTCGTTTACGAAGATTTGTCAATGCCGAGAACCTCGATCAGAGAGTAAAAAAGGCGTAAGGTTCACAATGGTGTAAAATTAAAATGGGATATACCGGGCTAGGATTCGAGTTACAGGAACAAGGGCCAAACCAACCACCCATGAATGGAATTGTCGAGCGAAAATACTTGACAACCTCCTGGAAGCAGTTTTTCTTGCCACCAGACCTTCTCCATCAATTAGGAATCCGATGCCGTCACTAAACACATTCCTTAGATTGTAGCCATTTGTTGGGTGTTTTTTTTTTTTTTTGGTGTCTAATCCGCATATATATCACCATTGCCCTTGATTTTTTTGACTGTATATCTCTTAAATGTCAACATATACACGTGTGATTTAGTTTAGGAAGATTTTTCAATGCCGAGAACCTCGATCAGAGTGTAAAAAAGGCGTAAGGTTCACAATGGTGTAAAATTAAAATGGGATATACCGGGCTAGGATTCGAGTTACATGAATAAGGGCCAAACCAACTACCCAATAATGGAATCGTCGAGCGAAAACACTTGACAACCTCCTAGAAGCAGCTTTTCTTGCCACCAGACCTTTCTCCATCAATTAGGAATCTGATGCCGTTACTAAACACATTGCTTAAATTGTAGCCATTTGTTGAGTGTTTTTTTTTTTGTGTCTAATCCGCATATATATCACCATTGCCCTTGATTTTCTTGCTGTATATCTCTTAAATGTCAACATATACACGTGTGATTTAGTTTACGAAGATTTTTAAATGCCGAGAACCTCGATCAGAGAGTAAAAAAGGCGTAAGGTTCACAATGGTGTAAAATTAAAATGGGATATACCGGGATAGGATTCGAGTTACTGGAACAAGGGCCAAACCAACCACCCAAGAATGGAATCGTTGAGCGAAAACACTTGACAACCTCCTAGAAGCAGCTTTTCTTGCCATCAGACTTTTCTCCATCAATTAGGAATCTGATGTCGTCACTAAACACATTCCTTAAATTGTAGCCATTTGTTGAGTGTTTTTTTTTGTGTCTAATCAGCATATATATCACCATTGCCCTTGATTTTCTTGACTGTATATCTCTTAAATGTCAACATATACACGTGTGATTTAGTTTACGAAGATTTTTCAATGCCGAGAACCTCGATCAGAGAGTAAAAAAGGCGTAAGGTTCATAATGGTGTAAAATTAAAATGGGATATAATGGGCTAGGATTCGAGTTACAGGAACAAAAATGATGAAATAAATTGAATAAAAAAACAACAATATTATACAAAAAAAATTAAAAGTTGAAACATTATAGTGAAGACTAACTTGTTGGTTTTGAACGTAGCATCAAATGATATGACATCTCCAAACTCAGCATAGTTACGTTTGCACAAACCATCAGCCCAAAACAGGCCAGACAGTTGCTTGTTTTCATCAACTGAATGTATAAATGAATAATCAACCATAAACTGCTTTTTATCGGTCAACCTATTGATAACCATATCTGCATCATACTCTCCTATATAGCTATGTATCCTAGCTCTAAAATTCTTGCAGTCGTCTTTAGTTGCGCCAACATTTTCAAAACCTCTGTATCTTTGTCTCATTATATTGAAGGCTTTCACTGGCCCAAGATTTAATGTACCAAGCTCCCATATCATCTCTTCTTGTCTTTCGGAAAGATGCCTATAAGCCGGTGATAAATGCATATCTTTTGGGGCAGACAAATGAATGATTATGCGCTTGAACAAACTTATCAACCTTATACAACACCCCATCCGTCGAACAAAGCTTAATTTGTGCTTTACACCTGGTTCGAATTGTCGGTTTGTTCCTACTTTTATATGGCTTAGACAACTTCGAATAAGGATCATCGAAAGCCTGTGGTTTATGCCCTCCTTTGAACACACAAAGTATTTAGTCTTGATAATACCACCACTATGATGTTCACCTCCTTTTCGCGCAGAGAACCCTGCCTTCTTGGCATATGTCTGATAAAAAAACATATGCTTGCTCTATGGAACTGAATTCTATTCCGATAACGGGAACACATGATGAAGCTACCTCAGGAATATACAATCTTTCATCTGCACATTTTGAAATGACAAAAAAAACATGAGCTCTAAAACAAGACACACAGTCACTCATCTAGGAAATAAAAAAAATCACGCTAAGAAAATAAATCACGCATGTTAACCTCATAAATCACGCAGGTAGAAAAAAAAACCAGACAAAGCTGTATACTTTATAATAATAACGCAAGTTTGGTGGGATTACACAAAACATGCGTGATTTATGACGCATTCAATTCAAAAAACTAATTAACAAATAATGATGCACGATCAAACACAAAACATCAGCCAACGATAATTTTGATGATTTCTGGAAAATTAAAACGATTAATTGACAACTTACTGGTCTGATCGTCTAATAGAACGTGGTTGTCTGATGTCGGATTCGTCAAATGCTCAGCAGCATCATGAATGGCATGGACTTCAGCATCTTCAATTTCAGTATCACCTGTATTTCGTGCGTTACTACTCTGTAGATCCATTTCAAACAATAAGTGATCGTAACCCCAATTGAACACCTATAACCGCTAATTTTATACTTTGAAAAATGGAAAATATTTGAAACTGATTCGAATCGTAATTACCGGGATGCAGGAGATAACGAACTCGCATTATTCTCTTGATGTTAGTAAATGTCTGAATTACCATGCCTCAAGAATGTAAAATGTCTAATTTGCCCTTAATGAGAAATCTTAATCCGTGCCACGCGTTCAACTCCCCTTGTCACGTACGTGAAGTATGATTAGGGGTTTTGTACATTATACTTTCTCTCTCTCTCTATATATATATATATATTAAAAATCCTTATTTTTATTCTATTGATAAGGGTCCGGTTTTAGAATCCGGGTCGGATTTCGGAGATCCGTTTTTTACGGATGTTACAGATCAGAGAGTAAAAAAGGCGAGAGGTTCACAATGGTGTAAAACTAAAACGGGATATACCGGGCTAGGATTCGAGTTACAGGAACAAGGGATAAACCAACCACCCAAGAATGGAATCGTCGAGCGAAAACACTTGACAACCTCCAGGAAGCAGCTTTTCTTGCCACCAGACCTTTCTCCATCAATTAGGAATCTGATGCCGTCACTAAACACATTCCTTAAATTGTAGCCATTTTTTGAGTGTGTATTTTTTGGTGTCTAATCCGCAAATATATCACCATTGCTCTTGATTTTCTTGAATGTATATCTCTTAAATTTCAACATATACACGTGTGATTTAGTTAATGAAGATTTTTCAATGACGAGAACCTCCCTTGATCAGAGATTAAAAAAGGTGTAAGGTTCACAATGGGGAAAAACTAAAATGAGATATACCGGGCTAGGATTCGAGTTACAGGAACAAGGGCCAAACCAACCACCCAAAAATGGAATCGTCGAGCGAAAACACTTGAAAACCTCCTGGAAGAAACTTTTCTTGCCACTAGACCTTTCTCCATCAATTAGGAATCTGATGCCGTCACTAAACACATTCCTTAAAATGTAGCCATTTTTTTAGTGTTTATTTTTTGGTGTCTAATCCGCATATATATCACCATTGCTCTTGATTTTCTTGACTGTATATCTCTTAAATGTTAACATATACACGTGTGATTTAGTTTACGAAGATTTTTCAATGCCGAGAACCTCGATCAGAGAGTAAAAAAGGCGTAAGGTTCACAATGGTGTAAAATTAAATGAGATATACCGGGCTAGGTTTCGAGTTACAAGAACAATGGCCAAACCAACCACCCAAGAATAGAATCGTCGAGCGAAAACACTTGACAATCTCCTGGAGGTAGCTTTTCTTGCCAGCAGACCTTTCTCCAACAATTAGGAATCTGATGATGTCACTAAACACATTCCTTAAATTGTAGCCATTTTTTTAGTGTTTATTTTTTGGTGTCTAATCCGCGTATATATCACCATTGCTCTTGATTTTCTTGACTGTATATCTCTTAAATATCAACATATACACGTGTGATTTATTTTACGAATATTTTTCAATGTCGAGAACCTCGATCAGAGTGTAAAAAAGGGGTGAGGTTCACAATGGTGTAAAACTAAAATGGTATCTACCGGGCTAAGATTCGAGTTACAGAAACAAGGGCCAAACAAACCACCCAAGAATGGAATCGTCGAGCGAAAAAACTTGGCAACCTCCTGGAAGCAGCTTTTCTTGCCACCAGACCTTTCTCCATCAATTAGGAATATGATGCCGTCACTAAACACATTCCTTAAATTGTAGCCATTTTTTGAGTGTTTGTTTTGTGGTGTCTAATCCGTATATATATCACCGTTGCTCTTGATTTTCTTGACTTTATATATCTTAAATATCATCATATACACGTGTGATTTAGTTTATGAAGAGTTTTCAATGCCGAGAACCTCGATCACAGATTAAAAAAGGCGTAAGGTTCACAATGGGGTAACAATAAATGGGATAACGGGCTAGGATTCGAGTTACTGGAACAAGGGCCAAACCAACCACCCAAGAATGGAATCGTCGAGCGAAAACACTTAACTAACTCCTGGAAGCCGTTTCTCTTGCCACCAGACCTTTCTCCATCAATTAGGAATCTGATGCCGTCACTAAACACATTCCTTAAATTGTAGCCATTTTTTAAGTGTTTATTTTTTGGTGTCTAATCCGCATATATATCACCATTGCTCTTGATTTTCTTGACTGTATATCTCTTAAATGTCAACATATATACGTGTGATTTAGTTTACGAAGATTTTTCAATGCCGAGAACCTCGATCAAAGAGTAAAAAATGAGTAAGGTTCACAATGGTGTAAAACTAAAATGGGATATACCGGGCTAGGATTCGAGTTACATGAACAAGGTTTAAATCAACCACCCAAGAATGGAATCGTCAAGGGAAAACACTTGACAATCTCCTGGAAGCATCTTTTCTTGCCACCAGACCTTTCTCCATCAATTAGGAATCTGATGCCGTCACTAAACACATTCCTTAAATTGTAGCCATTTTTTGAGTGTTTATTTTTTAGTGTCTAATCCGCATATGTATCACCATTGCTCTTGATTTTCTTGACTGTATATCTCTTAAATGTCAACATATACACGTGAGATTTAGTTTTCGAAGATTTTTCAATGCCGAGAACCTCGATCAGAGAGTAAAAAAGGAGTATGGTACACAATGGTGTAAAACTAAAATGGGATATACCGGGTTAGGATTCGAGTTACAGGAACAAGGGCCAAACCAACCACCCAAGAATGGAATCGTCGAGCGAAAACACTTGACAATCTCCTGGAAGCAGCTTTTCTTGCCACCAGACCTTTCTCCATCAATTAGGAATCTGATGTCGTCACTAAACACATTCCTTAAATTGTAGCCATTTTTTGAGTGTTTATTTTTTTGTGTCTAATCCGCATATGTATCACCATTGCTCTTGATTTTCTTGACTGTATATCTCTTAAATGTCAACATATACACGTGTGATTTAGTTTTCGAAGATTTTTCAATGCCGATAACCTCGATCAGAGAGTAAAAAAGGAGTAAGGTTCACGATGGTATAAAACTAAAATGGGATATACAGGGCTAGGATTCGAGTTACAGGAGCAAGGGCCAAACCAACCACCCAAGAATGTAATCGTCGAGCAAAAACACTTGACAACCTCCTGGAAGCAGCTTTTCTTGCCACCAGACCTTTCTCCATCAATTAGGAATCTGATGCCGTCACAAAACACATTCCTTAAATTGTAGCCATTTTTTGAGAGTTTATTTTTTGGTGTCTAATCCGCATATATATCACCATTGCTCTTGATTTTCTTGACTGTATATCTGTTAAATTTCAACATATACACATGTGATTTAGTTTACGAAGCTTTTTCAATGCCGAGAACCTCGATCAGAGAGTAAAAAAGGGGTAAGGTTCACAATGGTATAAAACTAAAATGGGATATATCGGGCAAGGATTCGAGTTACGGGAACAAGGGCCAAACCAACCACCCAAGAATGGAATCGTCGAGCGAAAACACTTGACAACCTCTTGGAAGCAGCTTTTCTTGCCACCAGACCTTTCTCCATCAATTAGGAATCTGATGCCGTCACTAAACACATTCCTTAAATTGTAGCCATTTTTTGAATATTTATTTTTTGGTGTCTAATCCGTATATATATCACCACTGCTCTTGATTTTCTTGACTGTATATCTCTAAAATGTCAACTTATACACGTGTAATTTAGTTTACGAAGATTTTTCAATGTCGAGAACCTCGATCAGGAGTGAAAAAGGCGTAAGGTTCACAATGGTGTAAAACTAAAATGGGATATACAGGGCTAGCATTCGAGTTACAGGAACAAGGGCCAAACCAACCACCCAAGAATGGAATCGTCGAGCGAAAACACTTAACAATCTCCTGGAAGCAGCTTTTCTTGCCACCAGACCTTTCTCCATCAATTAGGAATCTGATGCCGTCACTAAACACATTCCTTAAATTGTAGCCATTTTTTGTGTGTTTATTTTTTGGTGTCTAATCCGCATATATATCACCATTGCTCTTGATTTTCTTGACTGTATATCTGTTAAATTTCAACATATACACGTGTGATTCAGTTTACGAAGATTTTTCAATGCCGATAACCTCGATCAAAGAGCAAAAAAGGCGTAAGGTTCACAATGGTATAAAACTAAAATGGGATATATCGGGCAAGGATTCGAGTTACAGGAACAAGGGCCAAACCAACCACCCAAGAATGGAATCGTCGAGCGAAAACACTTGACAACCTCCAGTTTTTCTTGCCACCAGATCTTTCGGCATCAATTAGGAATCTGATGCCGTCACTAAAGACATTTCTTAAATTGTTGCCATTTTTTGAGTGTTTATTTTTTGGTGTCTAATCCGCATATATATCACCATTGCTCTTGATTTTCTTGACTGTATCTCTCTTTAATGTCAACATATACAAGTGTGATTTAGTTTACGAAGATTTTTCAATGCCAAGAACTTCGATCAGAGAGTAAAAAAGGCATAAGGATCACAATTGAGTAAAACTAAAATGGGATATACTGGGCTAGTATTCGAGTTACAGTAACAAGGGCCAAACGAACCACCCAAGAATGGAATCGTCGAACAAAAACCCTTGACAACCTCCTGGAAGCAGCTTTTCTTGCCACCAGACCTTTCTCCGTCAATTAGGAATCTGATGCCGTCACAAAACACATTCCTTAAATAGTAGCCATTTGTTGAATGTTTAATCTGCATATATATCACCATTGCTCTTGATTTTCTTGATTGTATATCTGTTAAATGTCAACATATACACGTGCGATTTAGTTTACGAATATTTTTCAATGCCGAGAACCTCGATCAGAGAGTAAAGGCGTAAGGTTCACAATGGTGTAAAACTAAAATGGGATATACCGGGCTAGGATTCGAGTTACAGGAACAAGGGCCAAACCAACCACCCAAGAATGAATTGTCGAGTAAAAACACTTTACAACCTCCTGGAAGCAGCTTTTCTTGCCACCGACCTTTTTCCATCAATTAGGAATCTGATGCCCTCACTAAACACATTCCTTAAATTGTAGCCATTTTTTGAATGTTTATTTTTTGGTGTCTAATCCGCATATATATCACCATTGCTCTTGATTTTCTTGACTGTATATATCTCTTAAATGTCAACATATACACGTGTGATTTAATTTACGATGGTTTTTCAATGTCGAGAACCTCGATCAGAGAGTAAAGGCGTAAGGTTCACAATGGTGTAAAACTATAATGGGATATACAGGGCTAGGATTCGAGTTACAAGAACAAGGGCCAAATCAACCACCCAAGAAAGGAATCGTCGAGCGAAAACACTTGACAATCTCCTGGAAGCAGCTTTTCTTACCACCAGACCTTTCTCCAACAATTAGGAATCTGATGTCGTCACTAAACACATTCCTTAAATTGTAGCCATTTTTTGTGTGTTTATTTTTTGGTGTCTAATCCGCGTATATATCACCAGTGCTCTTGATTTTCTTGACTGTATATCTCTTAAATGTCAACATATACACGTGTGATTTAGTTTACGAAGATTTTTCAACACCGAGAACCTCGATCAGAGAGTAAAAGAGGCGTAAGGTTCACAATGTTATAAAACTAAAATGGGATATATTGGGCAAGGATTCGAGTTACAGGAACAAGGGCCAAACCAACCACCCAAGAATGGAATCGTCTAGCGAAAACACTTGACAACCTCTTGGAAGTAGCTTTTCTTGCCACCAGATCTTTCTCCATCAATTAGAAATCTGATGCCGTCACTAAACACATTTCGTAAATTGTAGCCATTTTTTGTGTTTATTTTTTGGTGTTTAATCCGCATATATAACACCATTGCTCTTGATTTTCTTGACTGTATATCTCTTAAATGTCAACATATACACGTGTGATTTAGTTTACGAAGATTTTTCAATGCCGAGAACCTCGATCAGAGAGTAAAAAAGGCGTAAGGTTCACAATGGTGTAAAACTAAAATGGGATATACCGGGCTAGGATTCGAGTTAGAGGTACAAGGGCCAAACCAACCACCCAAGAATGGAATCGTGAAGGAAAAACACTTGACAACCTCTTGGAAGCAGCTTTTCTTGCCACCAGACCTTTCTCCATCAATTAGGAATCTGATGTCGTCACAAAACACATTCCTTAAATAGTAGCCATTTTTTGAGTATTTATTTTTTTGTGTCTAATCTGCATATCTATCACCATTGCTCTTGATTTTCTTGACTATATATCTGTTAAATGTCAACATATACACGTGCAATTTAGTTTACGAAGATTTTTCAATGCCGAGAACCTCGATCAGAGAGTAAAGGCGTAAGGTTCACAATGGTGTAAAACTAAAATGTGATATACCGGGCTAGGATTCGAGTTACAGGAACAAGGGACAAACCAACCACCCATGAATGGAATTGTCGAGCGAAAACACTTGACAACCTCTTGGAAGCAGCTTTTCTTGCCACCAGACCTTTCTCCATCAATTAGGAATCTGATGCCGTCACAAAACACATTCCTTAAATTGTAGCCATTTTTTGAATGTATATTTTTTGGGGTCTAATCCGTATATATATATCACCATTGCTCTTGATTTTCTTGACTGTATATCTCTAAAATGTCAACATATACACGTGTAATTTAGTTTAGGAAGATTTTTCAATGCCGAGAACGTCGATCAGGAGTGAAAAAGGCGTAAGATTCACAATGGTGTAAAACTAAAATGGGATATACAGGGCTAGGATTCGAGTTACGGGAACAAGGTCCAAACCAACCACCCAAGAATGGAATCGTCGAGCGAAAACACTTGACAATCTCCTGGAAGCAGCTTTTCTTGCCACCAGACCTTTCTCCATCAATTAGGAATCTGATGCCGTCACTAAACACATTCCTTAAATTGTAGCCATTTTTTGTGTGTTTATTTTTTTGTGTCTAATCCGCGTATATATCACCATTGCTCTTGATTTTCTTGACTGTATATATCTCTTAAATGTCAAAATATACATGTGTGATTTAGTTTACGAATATTTTTCAATGCCGAGAACCTCGATCAGAGAGTGAAAAGGCGTAAGGTTCACAATGGTATAAAACTAAAATGGGATATATCGGGCAAAGATTTGAGTTACGGGAACTAGGGCCAAACCAACCACCCAAGAATGGAATCGTCGAGCGAAAACACTTGACAACCTCTTGGAAGCAGCTTTTCTTGCCACCAGACCTTTCTTCATCAATTAGGAATCTGATGCCGTCACTAAACACATTCCTTAAATTGTAACCATTTTTTTAGAGTTTATTTTTTGGTGTCTAATCCGCATATATATCACCATTGCTCTTGATTTTCTTGACTGTATATCTCTTAAATGTCAACATATATACGTGTGATTTAGTTTACGAAGATTTTTCAATGCCGAGAACCTCGATCAGAGAGTAAAAAAGGCGTAAGGTTCACATTGGTGTAAAACTAAAATGGGATATACCGGGCTAGGATTCGAGTTACTGGAACAAGGGCCAAACCAACCACCCAAGAATGGAATCGTCGAGCAAAAACACTTGACAACCTCCTGTAAGCAGCTTTTCTTGCCACCAGACCTTTCTCCGTCAATTAGGAATCTTATGCCGTCACAAAACACATTCCTTAAATTGTAGCCATTTTTGAGAGTTTATTTTTTGGTGTCTAATCCGCATATATATCACCATTGCTCTTGATTTTCTTGACTGTATATCTGTTAAATTTCAAGATATACACGTGTGATTTAGTATACGAAGCTTTTTCAATGCCGAGAACATCGATCAGAGAGTAAAAAGGGGTAAGGTTCACAATGGTATAAAACTAAAATGGGATATATCGGGCAAGGATTCGAGTTACGGGAACAAGGGCCAAACCAACCACCCAAGAATGGAATCGTCGAGCAAAAACATTTGACAACCTCTTGGAAGCAGCTTTTCTTGCCACCAGACCTTTCTCCATCAATTAGGAATCTGATGCCGTCACTAAACACATTCCTTAAATTGTAGCCATTTTTTGAATGTTTATTTTTTGGTGTCTAATCCGTATATATATCACCATTGCTCTTGATTTTCTTGACTGTATATCTCTAAAATGTCAATATACACACGTGTAATTTAGTTTACGAAGATTTTTCAATGCTGAGAACCTCGATCAGGAGTGAAAAATGCGTAAGGTTCACAATGGTGTAAAACTAAAATGGGATATACAGGGCTAGGATTCGAGTTACAGGAACAAGGGCCAAACCAACCACCCAAGAATGGAATCGTCGAGCGAAAACACTTGACAGTCTCCTGGAAGCTGCTTTTCTTGCCACCAGACCTTTCTCCATCAATTAGGAATCTGATGCCGTCACTAAACACATTCCTTAAATTGCAGCCATTTTTTGTGTGTTTATTTTTTGGTGTCTAATCCGCGTATATATCACCATTGCTCTTGATTTTCTTGACTGTATATCTCTTAAATGTCAACATATATACGTGTGATTTAGTTTACGAAGATTTTTCAATGCCGAGAACCTCGATCAGAGAGTAAAAAAAGGAATAAGGTTCATAACAGTGTAAAACTAAAATGGGATATACCGGGCTAGGATTCGAGTTACACGAACAAGGGCCAAACCAACCACCCAAGAATGGAATCCTCGAGCAAAAACACTTGACAACCTCCTGGAAGCAGCTTTTCTTGCCACCAGACCTTTCTCCATCAATTAGGAATCTGATGTCGTCACTAAACACATTCCTTAAATAGTAGCCATTTTTTTAGTGTTTATTTTTTGGTGTCTAATCCGCATATATATATTGCTCTTGATTTTCTAGACTGTATATCTGTTAAATTTCAACATATACACGTGTGATTTAGTTTACGAAGCTTTTTCAATGCCGAGAACCTCGATCAGAGAGTAAAGGCGTACGGTTCACAATGGTGTAAAACTAAAACGGGATATACCGGGCTAGGATTCGAGTTACAGGAACGAGGGCAAACCAACAACCAAAGAATGGAATTGTCGAGCGAAAACACATGACAACCTCCTGGAAGCAGCTTTTCTTGCCACCAGACCTTTCTCCGTCAATTAGGAATCTGATGCCGTCACTAAACACATTCCTTAAATTGTAGCCTTTTTTTGAATTTTATTTTTTGGTGTTTAATCCGCATTTATATCACCATTTGCTCTTGATTTTTCTTGACTGTATATCTCTTAAATGTCAACATATACACGTGTGATTTAGTTTACGAAGCTTTTTCAATGCCGAGAACCTCGATCAGAGAGTAAAAAAGGCGTAAGGTTCACAATGGTGTAAAACTAAATTGGGATATAACGGGCTAGGATTTGAGTTACAGGAACAAGGGCAAAACCAACCACCCAAGAATGGAATCGTCGAGCGAAAACACTTGACAACCTCCTAGAAGCAGCTTTTCTTGCGACCAGACCTTTCTCCATCAATTAGGAATGTGATGTCGTCACTAAACACATTCTTAAATTGTAGCCCTTTTTTGGTGTCTAATCGGCATATATATCACCATTGCTCTTGACTTTCTTGACTGTATATCTCTTAAATGTCAACATATACACGTGTGATTTAGTTTACGAAGATTTTTCAATGCCGAGAACCTCGATCAGAGAGTAAAAAAGGTGTGAGGTTCACAATGGTGTAAAACTAAAATGGGATATACAGGGCTAGGATTCGAGTTATAGGAACAAGGGCCAAACGAACCACCCAAGAATGGAATCGTCGAGCGAAAACACTTGACAACCTCCTGGAAGCAGTTTTTCTTGCGACCAGACCTTTCTCCATCAGTTAAGAATGTGATGCCTTCAATAAACACATTCTTAAATTGTAGCCATTTTTTGAGTGTTTATTTTTTGGTGTCTAATCCGCATATATTTCTCCAATGCTCTTGACTTTCTTGACTGTATATCTCTTAAATGTCAACATATACACGTGTGATTTAGTTTACGAAGATTTTTCAATGCCGAGAACCTCGATCAGAGAGTAAAAAAGGTGTGAGGTTCACAATGGTGTAAAACTAAAATGGGATATACCGGGCTAGGATTCGAGTTACAGGAACAAGGGCCAAACCAACCTCCCAAGAATGTAATCGTCGAGTGAAAACACTTAACAACCTCCTGGAATCCGCTTTTCTTGCCACCAGACCTTTCTCCATCAATTAGGAATCTGATGTCGTCACTAAACACATTCCTTAAATTGTAGCCATTTTTTGAGTGTTTATTTTTTGGTGTCTAATCCGCATATATATCACCATTTCTCTTCATTTTCTTGACTGTATATCTCTTAAATGTCAACATATACACGAGTGATTTAGTTTTCAAAGATTTTTGAATGCCGAGAACCTCGATCAGAGAGTAAAAAAGGCGTAAGGTTCACATTGGGGTAAAACTAAAATGGGATATACCGGGCTAGGAT